>WAAG01058345.1:0-13829 GCA_013390105.1 Tichodroma muraria | reverse complement strand
AAGACACATTAGAGACATATTACATGCTGTCCAGGGAAGGTCTATCTCAGAAATATGCTTGCCTACATTTTTATATGTCCACTCAACCCAGGGGAGAAAATCAGAACCAAGGAACTCTTAAGTGATTACTTCATAACAAGGTGAAATTGGAAGCCTAATTATGTATTCCCTACTACCTCTCCTACCCAGCTATTAAGGTTGCATTTTTAGTGACATATAATTAATCACTTGCGATTTATCTTCATTCCCTTAAGACACTTGTATCATCTTGTGCAAGCACTTTTGAGATTCCCTGCAACAATCCTGATATAAATGTTTCAGCATCAGACTGATAACTAATGCTTCATGAGCAACAATTACTCACACCTACATCCTTGTACTAGAGTCACTAAATAGGTCAATCTACAAAAGAGCCCCAACAGTCTAGTTAGAGGATAGATATATATTCATATTACATAGATAAATTATTTTGTTAACTTTTCATTGTTGTAATCTATTAGTTTCAGAAATAACAGTGGTATATAATCAAAACTACATTACATATTGCTCTCCCTAGAGATCAGATCTGAAACACATGAAGGTGAGGTATCCTGAAAACATTGACCCCCCCCAGCAAAACAGCCTGTCCCTTCTCCATGTATTTACCCTTTCTTATGCCTGTTATTCAGTTACTTTCTTCAATCAATGCAGAAAGCAGGTTGAATGTGCCTCATGCTCATAGTCAGAAGAACTTGGAAAGCCGTCTTGTGTGTAGCTCTTTTCGGGAAATTTCTTTAAAAATACTGTTGTCTGCAAAGGTGTGGAGTCTTACCTGCACTGCCAACCCCACCCTCACACTGATGAATGCTGCTGCTGCTGCTGCACAACTGTTTTGAAACGTTAATATGATAAATGAAAAATGTGTATTTTATTTTGTGTCTTCAACCACTGATGGCAACCGAAGGTAAGAAGTCTGATAAGATTTCATCACAAAAAAGAAATATAATATTAAAGGAAAACATGGGAGTGAGAGCCCAGGTAAAGATTTCTTTCCAGGAAGGACTCCATCCCTGTGATAAAACAGCACTTTGAGGGCCAGAAGAGGAAGGCACTTTCTTCAGCACATTCATGAGAAACACGTAGCCCAGAACATCCAGCAAAGCAGAGACAAAGCCTTTTTGACAGGCAGCTTGCATTATCTGTAGAGTTATGTAATTAAAATTATGATTCTGGTTTTGGTACTTATTTAGTTTCTAAGAGCATTTTGCATAGTTTGGTGTTCTCAAAAAATAAATTTTGTTTGAGAAAACTTCAATAAAAAGAAAACAAACAAACAAACACACAAAAAAAAAAACATACATGGTTTCGTATGCTTTCTAAACAGTCACCACAGGATTATNTTTCTAAACAGTCACCACAGGATTATTACCAGAATTCATATATCCATATTTATTCCTGCAGAAGGGCTGCCATCTGGCAATCCACATAGTGGTGACTTTAGTGTTTTGCATCACTTATTGTCCCATGTTTCTTTTATTTTCTTTTCCTTTTCCCTTCACTGGATTTTCATATGATTTACTAACCCAGAAGAGAACTGCACCACAATGGAACAAATTTAATTTGCCAGGTGATTCAATTGTGCAAAAGTCCAGCAAGAATGTAGATGAAGCTACAGACCAAGAGCTGTTTTTCCTTGACCAAATTTTGCTAGAGGGGTTTCATCTTTTATATTAATACACGAGAGCTTCTTTTTTGAAGTTTTTTTAATAAATCAGTGTGAGGATGGTTGATTTTTCATTAGTTATTTCTTGCCTAGGCAAGTAGTTTATTTTACTTCATTATAAGCAGTAACTGTGGGAGTTCATATAACTGCTTGATGATGAGCTTCACAACAGTATAAAGTTTGCGACATGTTGTTGCAAGAGTCTACTTCATTTTTTAAAACTGTCTTTTCTAATGTTTTTCCAAAGTATTCTGCTAATCTATTTTAAATTGGGTAACAAATATCTGATCTAGTGTATTTTCTCACTTTTTTTTCTTCAGGAAAACTGGAAATTCTGAAGGAAAAAAAAAATAAAATTCTTAATTCAAAACAATCTCTCCAGGCAAGCCATATGGGAAAAAGCAAAATTACAACATGCCTCAATAGTTTTAACAGAAATTATTATCACTAGTGCCACTTCTGGCATCCTACAATAAACAAAATTTATAATTGTGTACATGTATTTATTTTTCTCTGCTAAACAGGGTGCAGCATTTCTACTAAGGCTTACTGCCATTTTCATCAAAAGGATAAAGTGATTTGAGTGACAATGTTTGTATTGATTTCCTCTTTCAGTACTACTCCAAAGGCTCTTACAATCAAGAATAAATTCTCTGTGGTTTTATTTATTTATTTATTCATTTATTTATATTTTGACTATGTGTTCACTGCAGGATGCTAGAATAAAAGTTACATTTTGTGGCTTGGAAAACGAACACTGAGTGGCAAAGTACATATAGTAACTATACACAGAAATTCTTGTGCATCCCTACACTGCAAACACACAAAACCTGCACGTTTTCTTTCAGCTAGCACAATTTTTCACTTTTGCAATCCTCTTAATTCCACTTTCATAAGTCATTAAAAGATGGAGAAACTATTAAGAAAGATATGCCACCAAAATTTTAGTTTTAAACAAAGGATTAAAGATTCGTTTTATCAGTACATCAGCAATATGGTACACCATACTCTACTGTTCTATATTGTCTTCAAATAATTTTGATTAGTTAGGGAATGACCATTTGAATCTGTACAAATACTCAGAATGCAGAAACATATATGGAAGTAATTCGGTAATTAACTTCACTTTACATTTATATATAAAGTCTTTGATTTTTATTACTATGACTCTGAAGATTTTGTGTTTTCTTTTTTTTGTTTTCTTTTTCCCTACAGCCTGTCCTTGGAAACAGTAGATTGTTCATTGCTCTATTGGGTTTATATGTCAAGGCAATGGTAGCAGGGGGCTACAGGGATGTGACAGACACCAAAGCCAAAGAGGAGGGTAGAGGTGCCCTAGGTCCCTCCAGCCCCTGGAGAAGTCCATGGTGAGGCAGGCTGACCCTTTGCAGTCCACAGTGAAACAATTTGGAGCAGAATTCCACCTGCAGCCTGTGGAGAACCCCACAGTGGAGCAAACAGATATGTCCTGAAGGAAGCTGTGGCCCACGGAGGAGCGCCCATGCAGGAGCAGATTTTCTGACAGGAGCTGCACCTAATGGGACACCTACACTAGAGAAGTCTCTTCCTGAAGGACTATACCCAGTGGAGAAGACACATTCTGGAACAGTTTGTGCACTTGTGGGTGGGACCCCATGCTGGAGCAAGGAAACAATGTGAGAAAAAAGGAGTAGCAGAGAGGACCTCTTATGGACTCATCACAACACCTATCCCATTCCTCTGCATCAGTCAGGGAGTGGATGAAGTAAAGGAGTTGAAAACATTAAGCCTAGGAAGAAGGCTAGGTGGGAGAGGTCTGCTTTAAGGGTTTTTTTTTTGTTAGTTTGTTCCTCACCATTCTACTTTATTTTTAATTGAACGCAATTAAATTACTCTTCCCCAAGCTGAGTCTATTTTGCCATGATGGTAATTGGCAAGTAAGTGATATTTCTGTATTTATCCTGATATTTAAATTTACTATCTTATTTTGTCCCCTATCCTATTGAGGAGGGGGAGTGAGAGAACAACTGGGTGGACATCTAGAAGCCAGCCAAGGTCAACCCACCACAACTGCTTGTCTTAATTTTCATCTTCACATTTACGGAATGATTTATTTGCTTTACCCTCACATGACCATTAGAGGTTAGCTTATTGTGTAGTGGAAATAGGATGGAAAAATCATGTTTGATACTATCTTGATACAAACTGGTTCAGAATTTGTCATGATTTTTTCAGTTTTTAGACTAATTTCATATCCATGACCTCTAGCTGCAATCTGTTCTAAGGAGCCAACTGCTCTCTTCTACCTTTGTATGGCTCTTTCTCATCTACAATCAACAGTACTCTCTATGGTATCAAAATCCCTCTTTGCTGGGTTACATGGTATCATCATTGACAAGAAAATTTGGAAACCAAACTATATTTTAAAAATAGTGCACCTCTTAAGGCAGACTTACTGGTCAAGAAAAACTAACCAACATTTAGAAGTCTAACCTGACCGAACCAGTTCTTACCAAAATAGAAATTCTGAAGTTTTCTTCTAGTCACATAAGCAAATGTCAAATTTGCAGGGACTTGAGTTGAAGCAACCCCTACCACCTCTCTAATTTACATCAGTGAACTCCGTGTATAGACTCAAAAAGGTAAATTCTGTTTTCCATGAAGTCGTATCTACAGGAAAATGTGCCTCAGGCTCTCCAAAAAAATGTTGTTAAGGGCACAGTGCCTTATATAACATCACTTCCCTGACAAGCGGGTCAAATGTACAAGAAGCACTGGGTCAGGCAAGACACACAATGTCAAGCACATTTCTTGGAGCTAAGCACACCTCCACATCCCAAATGGTTCCTACACTCACCTTTCACAGTGCAGAGGAAGGAGGTTTGCAGTGTAATGCAGCACGTGAAACATGGTGAGGAAGGAGGTGACATGTAAGAAGGGAGGGAGGGAGTCAGCAGAAGTGCCATCCATCCCAGGGCATCGGATGACACACTCCATTGCATCGTCTCTGAGCTCTGCTTCCAGGACCTGTGAGCTCATAGTCACACAGGCACATAAAGGATTGAGGGCACTGGGGAAGCTGGGAGCACTGCCGTAATTTGGCATCTGTATCCCCAAGAATGAGAGGAATAGCCAGCATCGTTCAGCCATGTGTTTGCCTTTGCACTTTCTGCAGTGTTTATCAGCCTAGAACTTACACAAGAGAGGAGACAATAAGAGCACCCTATCTTTCAGGATGGCTGTCAGTCAGGAGAGGGAAGACATGACTGCTCTAAAATTCACTTGCTCACACAGGAAATTGTTCAGCACCATCAGCTGGGGATTTCTTCACAACCAGGCTGCAAAATTCTTCTGTGTAAACACAGCAACCTCACACGCGTACACATTGTATACAACCTCACACGTGTACACATAACTCTGATGAGAGGGTTACACTCAATAGTGATGGTGGCCACAAAGAAGGAGCAGGCACAGGTGCACACTGCTATCACTACCATCATCTCCAAAAACTTCTCTTCCTAAAGCTGAGGTAAGAAACCCCCTGGTAATGAAGCTGGGATAAACTTTTAATGAGGTTCCCCCACACCTCTACATCACAGAGATAATGCCTATAAGACCAAATGGCTGCTGCTCCTGTTCTAACAGTAGCAGCCCATAAGGAATTACTCTCATTTTCCAAAAGGATCATTGAAGAAGCCTGAAAACAAGTGAATGTGGTGAGACAAAGCAGCAGAAGGGGTAGGCTCAGTCCCTACCAAGCAGACCCTTGAGTTATCCACGAAGAGTGCAACTGCCAAACCACTTGAAGAGGTTGAGGGAGGATTGGCAGCGAGGTTTCATCACCTGGTAAAGGCAAAAACTGCCTTCAGAGCATATGCAGTGCCCTCGAGATGTACCTTTCAATTGCCAAAGGGCCACATGAGACAGCTGCATCTGCCTCTCCAAGGCAGCAACACAGTGTGTCATGGCACTACTGTCAGCCCTGCCTGTCCCACCCTGGCCTTAGCTTGTCCCCAAGAAGGTGCCCAGTGCTCATGTCTGGGGCTCTGCTGGTGCTTCCACGGCCGTGCTCCTGGCTGGGACTGTGGGACAGCCTTAGCTGCCAGACTCTACCATCCTTGCTCCTAGGTTCTGTTGGCCCCCATGGAAATCTGAAAGGGTGTTGTAAAAAAGGAGTTAACTGCAAAGTGTTACAAATTACAGGGTAGAGCTACTGTCATGATATGTGAAGACCCAAAAGGTGCCTGTTCCAGCTGGCAGCCCTGAAAACAGCACTAGCTGGACCCTTTACCCGGATTAGCCCTCTCTCTCTAGGCATGGCCATGTCACAGATGTGGGTATCTGGGCTGCTGAGCAACAGTAGAGAAGATCCAATGAGCCCAGGACATACCTGTGTGGGCACTGTGAATATGTAATAAAATTTAATATTACTATTCTTATGTATTTTTTAGCATGTCCCCTGATACACGCTATCAAACACCTCTGGGCACATTCATCTCTCTTCTTCTCCATTAGTATGGATGTTCAACGTGCTGCAGAGTGTTCTTTATGGAGAAAGTGACCTTGCTAAGCTTCCTGTGCCCTGTCCACTCAAGCCAGACTGAGGAGTGTGAAGTTTTCAGAGACTGTTGAAGGATTTGAATTGCTTGAAGGTGAATAGAAGAAAAACATTAGGGCTTAAATTTGAATTTGCATCTCTGGGGAGTACTTTGGGAGAAAGGGACCATGGTGGATGACAACACCAGGATATACCTATGCCACTACTATGCCTAAAAGACCCAGGAACACTACTTTAGTATGTTTTGCAGTTCAATGTGAGACTAATACAGGACCAGACATCAATGCTATACTAGTATATCCCTTTCTAGGAATGAAAGTCATTTGGCTAAAAGTAGATATTTATGAGAATTATTCCTCTGTTTTGGTGGTTTTAGTGAAGTTTGTGTTAGTGCTTGAGGTCAATTAATCTTGTTTGTGAAACCTCTGATACCCATCTCCATCCACTTAACTATTCTCTCTGCCAGGGCTTCCAAGACCACTTTGCATTCTCTTCCTCAAGAAAATATTCGAAAATTTCCTTTAAAATGAACACAAACTGTCCAAGATACTGAAATAGTTGGCTAGCTCTTGGTCATCTACTGTTAAGAGCACTGCTTGAAGACATCTCAAACAGATACACTCACCCAAAAAAGTGAATTTCTCTCGAAAGTCCTGGAGTACATACTTGGTTATAGTCTGGAAGGTGTAGTGAGATGGAACTAAACTATAATCTTAAAAGTATTAGGGCATACAAGAGGTGGTTATTCGAATATGTTCTTGACTTCTGTATATTTGTCAAGCTGGCCCAGTCTTTCCAAGTCCACACACAAGTTACTGACAAGGCCATGTAGACACACATCAAGTATATACGTCTGTGAGCAAAACCCTGAGATGTATCCTTCCACTTCTTGCATTTCTTGTTTTTGCATGTCCACAAAAGGACAACATGGCTGGTGACAGGTCAACAAAACAAGTCTAGAAAGCAGTCTAGAATGGCTGAGGGAGCTTGTGTTGGTTAACCTGGAGAAAAGGAGGCTTGTGGGAGAATTTATTTATCTCTATAGCTACATGAAATAAACATGAAAGGAGGCTGTATCAGACTCTTCTTCCTAGTACAAGGATAGGCTGAGAGGAAATGGTCTCAGGTTGTGCCTGGAGACATTTAGATTGGACATTAAGAACAATTACTCCACTTAAAGAATTGAGAAGCAATGGAACAGATTGTCCAGGGAAGTTGTGGAGTGAACAGCCCTAGAGGAAATTAAAAGATTAGTTGATGTGTTGCTTAGGGACATTGTTTATTGGTGGACTTGGCAGCATTAGGTTAGTGTTTAGACCAACTGATCTTAGAGGTCCATTCCACATTAGTGATTCTATGACTTTATTGCTTAATTCAAGGATCTTCTTTAATAAAAACACTGTTATCACATATGTTTTTGTGCCAGACACACGTCACCTTCTTCACTTTGACGCTGTAGTCCAGGTATGGTGCGTGTCTCTAAGGAGTTTGAACTGATATGCTGACATGTGTGCCTAGTGCTCTTTGAGTAAATGCCACAAGCTGTGATTGAGGCAGTGGGAGGTGATTTGTGCTTGTAAATGCCTAATACTGTCAGCCTTAATTTGAGGTGAATGAGTTTTATTCCTTCTGTTCTGCTCCCTTCTAAAGTGCAGAAAACAGGTGCTTCTGCACCTTCTTTCAGCTCCACGCATTGTCAGGCTCAGAGACAGGAGGAATAATGCCCCATTATGTAGTGCACATTTTTGGGGCTTGGAGTCTGATGTTAGAGAATATATGCAAAATTATTTCTCCCATGCCTTTGGTGAAGCAAAGACTTCTATTGGACATAACAGACAGGACACCAATGACAAGCTTTTCCATGAGATAAAAAGCTGTTTACCTCTGCCTTATATACATAATTTATTCCTAAATATGGAACTATTGTAGAAGACTAATGCACACTCCAGTTTAGAGGAAGGGTTTTCTTCTCAGAGAGAGTACAGACATAATATACGGAGGAACTGGGAGTGCCCTGAAAGGGATCAGAAGTGTAGCTTTCTTTGATTGTGGCTTGTGATATAACCTTGTTGAAAATATGACTGATTTGAAATTCTATTTTCCTGAAGGTATATATCTATCAAACCTTCTAGTGAACATAGGAGTAAATAAATTATTCAGCACTTGAGACAATGCACCTTATGAACTACGATAGCTACATCAGCAGCCAGGCTAAAGATAAACACATATTTAATCATGAATCTCACTCCTATAGTCTGTGTGGAAATAATAAGAAAATTAGGCCTAAGAAAGTAGTGGCAAAAATATGTTAATATAAGTTGAAGTCCAATATTTGTTTGATTCTTCATTAAAAAAGTGTAACAACTACAGGCAGTGCCTTCTCTGAAAATGCACTTCTCTTTACTGTGGGAAACTGGAGTTTAGACTCTTTGAAGGACCTCCAAGAAGGACCTTGCTCTTCATGCCCCAAGCCCTTGCTCCCACACACTAATACTCAAATGTAAGTTACAAAATTATTTTATTTTTTTTATGTACTCAGTGATATTGCTAAGGAACACTTTCTACAGGTTTAAATGGTTTTCTTACAAACTTGTTTCAGTCATGACTGCACGTCAGAAGTATAAAAGCCCTCATGTTCCAACATGCACTTTTAGTATTATACCTGTATCTTAAACCCCATGAAATTCGATGTTATATAAAAGGTTAAATTTATGTGGGTTTCGATGTAACATAAAATGATAATAATTAAAAAAAAACCCATAGCATTTTATCAGAAAAAAATTCTGAATAAATATGCTTAAATCCTTAAGGTGATATGGCTGAATGCATTATAAAAAAAGACCCACATCTTGAGAAGGGTTTTAAAACACTAGAGAGATTTTAAAACAGAAATAAAACCATAGAATCATAGAATATGCTGGGTTGGAAGAGACATCAGGATCCCAGACTCCAACACTTGGCGCTCCACACCACACCCCAAGAGTCACAACACGTGCCTGAGAGCACAGTCCAAACACTTCTTGAACTCTGTCAGGCTGGTGCTGTGAACTCTTCCCTGGATAGCTTGTTCCAGGGCACAACCACCTGGGTGGAAAAACCTTTTGTGATATCTAACCTAAACCTCCTCTAACTCAGCTTCATGCTGTTTCCTACAGTCCTCTAACTGGTCACAAGAGTGACGCGATCAGTACCTGCCCCTCCTCTTCCCCTTGTGAGGATGTTAAAGACTGCAGTGAAGTCTTCCCTCAGTCTCCCCTTCTCCAGAATGAAAAGACCAAGTGACCTCAACCCTACCTTGACCAGCTGATGATGCTGTGCCTGATGGTCCCCGGGACAGTCAGGGGGGCATCAGGCACAGCATAGCGAGGGCACTGCTGACTCATATTCAACTTGCCATTGACCAGGACTCCAAGATCCCTTTCCACAGCGTTGATCTCCAGCCTCGTGTTCCCCAAACTATATACACAACCAGGGTTGACTTGGCCCGGGTACAGAATCTGGCACCTGCCTTTGCAAACCTTCTTACGATTGGAGATTGCCCATATCTCTTGTCTGCAAGGACTCTCTGCCCTCAAAGGAGTCAACAACTCCTCCCAATCCAGTGTTGTCAGCAGACCTAGTATTGCTTTGAGTCACGCATCCAGCTGGTTAATGATGTTAAAGAGAGCTGGGCTGGGGGTGGAGCCCTGCAGAGCCCAACTAGTGACAGCTGACCAGTCTGATGTCATCCCATTCACTATAACCCTTTGTGCCTGACCCATGAGCCAGTTGTTCACGCATCACTTAACATGTCATCCAGCTGTGAGCTGGACATTTCATCCAGAAGGATCCTGTGAAAGACAGTATCAAAAGCTTTGCAGAAGTCCAAGCATTTTCCATCTACTGGCTTTCCTAGATCAACCAGATGAGTTACCCTGTCATAGGAGGAAAACAGGTTCTACAAGCACAACTTTCCCATGCTGCCTGTGACCTGGCCCTAAAATAATAATTCCTGTTGTTGAAAAAAACATATACAAACTCTCAGAAAAATCCTTAGTGTTTTCAACTTGAGGGAACTTGAAAGAGTCATTTGGTCATACTCTTTTCATTTGATCATACTCTACAAGTATTTGCATAGTTGTACTTATATCTTAGGTGTATTTGAATGCCTTTGTTGGGATTTTCACCCTAGTAAAGGTGAAAGTTGTGTCACTATTCACTACACAGTTGGCTGGATGTAACTTTAATTATATTAGGAAATTACATTTCAGAAAAGAAGAAACATTAAAACATTTCAGGTTTTAAAGGTGTGGAACCTCTCTTCCCTAATGGAGAAGGAGAGGAAGGAAATTGCATCTCGGATGAGGATCATGGTTGTCTACTTTTGTGACAGTGGCTGGTTCAGAGAAACAAACCAAACCAAGATCATATACAGAGTTTGAAAGACAGAACAGAATTTTTAGTGCACAGCAGTTCTGTGGGTCCTGACTCAGGAAGAGGTCAGTTGCTGTTGGATCTGAAGAGGATATTGACAAAATCATGAGTCACTGGAGCATGATGACAACTTAAAATTTGTATTTGAGGAAAAAAAACTATCAGATTTTGAGATCATGAAGAAAATCTAATTCATTCTAAGTCTAACATAACTAAAACAATTAATATTACTTTTAAATTTATTATAGATCAAAATTAACTTTTTAATGGAGAATGTTGCCAATATTTGTATTTAAACATCTCACTGTAGCTTTCAGGAAGTAATGTGTAATTTTAAAATGTTTGGAATCATTTTCAATCTCTTCCCTATTGACTGAAGTACTTCTTAAGCAAATGTTTGCATATGTAATTAGAAAACTGTATGCGTGAATATGTGCAGCAATTATATTTGCACATTTTGGATATTTATACCATTGAAATTAGTTGCCTCAAATATTTACACTTATTATTTAATTTTAAAATGTTATCAGAGACACTTCAGTTATACTAGAAGTCTATGCTATGTTATTAGTTCATACACGTATAGTATGACCTTTCCTTTTTTTAATCCATCTGCTTTTACTTCATTTTACTCTGAAGTCAGAGTAATTAAAAATTTCATAATATTTCATTTTATAACAGATTTTTTGCATGTGTGTGGGATGATGAGGAAAAACTTAATTGCTTTGAGTGACATATCTTTTATTTCTGTTTCAAAAAATACTCTGCTCTCATGTTCAAAGACTAATCTGAATTCCAGGAATGTTTTATCTTCAACATATACACAACTGTCTTCCATATCATGACTAACTATTACGTTAATAGAAAAGCACATTGATATATAATTTGGACAATATTTGTGAGTTTCTCAATCTAACCAAAGAACGTCTTTTATATTCTAAAGTTCTATGGAATTCTTATGCATTTCACAATGAATTACTGCAACTTTGAAATATACTGTTTTGGAAGATATGTAATGGGTGTAAATTATATGCTTGGGTGTAATGTAAAGTAAGACATTTTTGGAGTTTTTCAAATTTGTTTATCTAATAAAGTGAAAGGTTTCTTTGATGAAGTAATGATTTCTGCTCTGATCCCATAATCATTAAAAATAAAATATGAGAGTTCTTTGTGCAGAACAGTTTTTTGTTTTACCGGCTGAAGAACCTTAGGTTGTTTAGCAGGGCTCATGGGGCACATTTTCTGTCTGCTCTTTGACCACTCAAGATTCAAACTCAACTGCTAAAATTTATAGCAGATTCCAAATAAATGACAAATGTTACACTTTTCACTAACCCTGATGGTGAGCACAAATACTTTTAAAGTCTTATTTTTAATATGTCATTTATTGACTTAACCAGTTATTAGCTTTTCTCTACTAATAGGAAAATAGTTCTAAAATCTATATTTTGATAACATGGTTCTTTGCCAAATATGGCTATAACTGAGAACTAAGACAAAAATCAGCATTGCTTAAGTGGTGACTCAATATGAGTGAAATATTAAAGGAACACAAAGTCAATGTCTCTTCACTTATCAAAGTGCTTTGATGAAAAACACACACAAAATTATGTGTGGATGTATTTGTGCTTTCAAAGCAAATGAATTGAACAGGGTGAAAAAAGAAAATTTTCTTCCCAAGGGAAAAAAAAAGCTATCTGTACATCTGCAGTTTGAGATTAAAGGTAGTACAAGGACAATAGTGCTTTCATTGGTGGTGCTCTTCCCCCAATATAGCTTGGCCCCACAGTGCTTCATTTATCAAGAATGTATTATGGGAGACAGTTTAAAAATATCCAAGTGATAGATATTCTTTTCCTGTTGTGTTTAGAATAAATGGCTTACTGTAATACTGGAATTGCAGAAGAATTTAGTTCAGAACTTACGGGAAAATTAACTTAAAAAGCCCTTAAAGCATTCGTCTATTTCTAAGTCTTTTCACTGTTTTTGTTAAAAGACTAAGCTTATTTCAAATATCACTGTCCATATTTTTCTAACATTTTTGAGATATGAGTGACAAATGCACATTTTCCTCACTTCTGGTCTATTTTCTAGACCTTTGTATGTATCATAATTCTCATTTCTGGAATAAGAAGTCTATAGTTTTATCTGCTGAACACAAGTATTTGCAGGTTGAGTCTCATTAATTATACATCCTGATAAAAAAATTAGTTTTACAAATGACTTGTGATTAATTGATGAGTAAATGATCCTGCATACACTTTCCTTCTGGAAAATGGATGCTAGGAAATGCTTCTCTGAAAGTGAAAAAATTAGAGTTCACATTCCTCTCAAGCAATTTAATGGCTCTAATCATGCTGACTTTCTGTCACTGCAACCAAACGAATTTACTAGATACAACAGCAAAGGTCAGGTTAAATTAAAGACATGTAAGTGCCAAGCTGTCAATTTCTTGCCCATTTCCAGCAGCACACAGTCACATCAGCAGCAAGAAATGACAAATGGCATAGTTTCTGTGTACTTTATTAGCAGGGTTTTCCTTACCAGGTAAGTTCATTTTAGAAGCAGGTTTGGTAAACAGTGTCATATCCTCATAACACTTCCTTTTTGGTCACTATTCATTGCATAATTTGTTAGGCAAACACAAGAATAACCATTCTTCCTACACAGTCTTCACGTTACCAGCTTCACAGGAAAATGGAAACACAGGACATGCATCCACCATGAATGGAAAGTAGAAAATACAGTGTGTAGGTGTGAGCTCATGCACGGTGTTATTCCTGCATGGATTTCTCAGTGTACATCCATGTAAATGATTTCCTTATTCATTTTATAGGCTTAAGGTCTCGCAGAAGTAAGATTTTGACAAGACTACAATACAACTCATAAAAATTTGAATTTCCCAAACAGTAACCTGTTGCACTCGTCATAGGTCTTTTCACTACTATCTTTAAGCATAATTATTTAGGAGCTTAGTAAGGCATAATATCCCTGATATATCAGGGAAAATGAATGACATATGAATGGAAAGGGTTCTGAATCTACAAGACAACCATATTCATATTTCCCAAATAAGAAGAACAGGCTACTTTAGTCCACAAAAACTTCTGCATCTGTTCCAAATAATATTCAGTGATATCTCCTAAACATGAAACCATGGGTATTTTTTTTCCAGTG
>WAAG01058344.1:11331-34829 GCA_013390105.1 Tichodroma muraria | reverse complement strand
AGCCGTAAAATAACAGCTCGACATCCAATGTTCAGAATTCCAGAGCAGCTGGAATTGCGGGAGATGAGGCGAATCCCTCGATATGCTGGAGTGGAGTATCTCAAGGTCATCATTACCCAAGAAGCGGGAATTTGCTGAGCTTGGCTTTGTTTGTGAATTCCTTTGGGTTCCCCAGGTGATGCTGGAGAGCTCTTTTAGCACAATACAATACTTGGATTTGTGGCTTTAGTTGCAGAGGGATTTCTATGGAAAAGGCAATTTTTTTTAACCCTGTGTTAAGCCAACAAAGGAAATTCTTTGGCCTTTGATAAGAGGCAGCAAAGTGCAGCCACAACAAGAATTTTTTTTTTTGTTTTTCATTCTTTTCCTGCATTCCCAAGGCTGGGACTGCAATTCCATCACAAATTCCCAGCGATAAAATTCCTGTGGGCTGAACAAGACAAGGTGGATTTCTCCTGATTTTATTGTCATCTATCCCTAATCCATGTTATTAACCATGTTAGGATCCTAGAAGGATTTGGGGTGGAAGGGACCTTCTCATTCCATGGACAGGGATTCCTGCCACTATCCCAGGGTGCTCCAAGCCCCATCCAGCCTGGCCTTGGACACTTCCAAAAGCCACTGGAATGTCAGATGGAGAGGATGGTCCTTGGGAATTCTCTGGTGTGAGAAGGCTCAGGATTAAGGTACTGGGAATTTGGGCAGAATGATCCAGAAAGGGGCAAACAAAAGTTACAGATCTGTGGGGATAAAGGAGAACCAGGAGAAAAGGAAACTGGGAAGAGGATGAGGAAAATGGGAGTTAAACCAGAGAGTAAAGGGGAATTCACTTTCCTCGTGAGAAGAGGATGAGGAAAATGAGGATTAAACCAGAGAATAAAGGAGAATTCACTTCCCTCAGCAGCTCCCAGAGCAAAGGCTGCTCCTTCCTTCTGCAGCAGCTCTGAGTCATTGTGGCTTTTTGGGGATTTATGTCCCTTTTTCCACAGATCCCGTTAACCAGCCCCTGAACAATTCCATGAGCTGCACGATGCACACTCCATCCAGCCAGGGAATTCTCTCCCTTTGTGTTCCCTAAATTCAATTTGTGCCGTTAACAGGAAGGTGAGAATCCACCAAAGAGCAGCTTTGGCTTCTAATTAACCCAATTAGAATTGCTTTATTGCTCAACACCCCCCTGCTAGTTCCTGTTTCCTCAAGGATTTCATAAAATGCTGAGTTTTTTCCCTATTCCTGGAGATCCTTTGGAGCTGTGAAAGGAGGTGGGAGGTGCTTGGAGCAGGCCAGGTGGATCAGTGAATTTTGGAGGATTTTCGGGGCTGGTTTTGTTCAAATTCAGATCAACGTGGCTTTGGTGGAGTCACAAGTGAAGAAGCTGCAATTCCACCAGGGAAACACTGGTTTGCTCCAGGAATTCAGCAGAAATATTGGTTTTGATGGAAGATTTGGGAACTGGTGCCTCTTCCCACCGAGATGAACAGGCCTCAGTTTTCCATGAGGATTTTAGGATTGTTCTGCTGTGCTCTGTGGATTATCAGAATTAATTATTTTCAAGGTTTAACTGTCTTAAATCCCAGAATCCTAGAGGTTTGAAAAGACTCCAGGATCACCGAGTCCAACCTGTGACTGATCCCCATTTTTTGGAATAAAATCCAGAAGATCCCAACAATACGGAAGATGATTCAAAACAAAGCCATTTTCTTCACTCTAAAAATTCTACAGGAGAAGTTTGCATCCATTGTAATTCCAATTTTCCATGGGAAAAAAATCAATCAAGAACCATTGAAAATGAAAACTTCTCTGGCAGTTACAGTTCGGGAATGAAATTCTGCTTCATTCTAACTTCAGTGGGAATTTGGGAAACTGCATAATTTTGGCTGCTGATTTTAAGGTTCCCTCATCTCCTCTTGAAAAATGAAACTTCTCATTTGGTTCTCGCATTGAAGAAGTGGAGAAAATAGATGAAAAAACATGGAAGGGGGGTGGTTCTATGAAATCCTGCTCCCGGGATTTATGCCAAAGGCCATGTATTCCTGCATAACATGGAAAAGAGGCTCTTCCAGCAGGATTTATGGCATCAGGGACTCTGGGATGGGCAGTGAGGTTGGTCTGGGGGATGCCCCAATCTGCCCTGGATGGACATTTGCCATTTGAGTTTTCCCCTTTTATTTCCGAGTTTGCATTGATTCCTTCCCCAGGGTGAGCTCATCAAGGATGCCTCATTCCCAAGGGACAGGAAACAGGGAGCTCAGCACAGATTTCTTATCTGTAGCCATGAATACTAAAAATCTTGGTGAGAGCATCAGTGATCCCCGATTCCCAAGATTTTAAAAGACAAAACCACACTGGCCCAAGAATCCTGCACACAACCATGCACACTCACCCTCTTTCCCAGGAATTTTCCTCTTCCACAGGGTTGGGAGGTGCTGTGATGGCTCAAGTACAAAACCACAGAACAATTAAGGTTGGAAAAGACCTACGAGATCATCAAGCTCAACCTTCGGAGAAGTTTTTTTGGAAACTATCAATTTTGGTGGCTCCAAGAAAAGGAATTTTGTAATCAAGAGCAAAGCAGGTTTAAACTTGAAAAAAAGAACAGACTTTTATTAACTAATACAAAAAAGAAAGAAGGAGAAGGAAAAAAAAAACAACTAACAAACTCTTAGAATTAGAATGAAACCTTTCAAACATTCTTCCTCTATTACCAAAATTTCTCTCACTCTCATTAACAACATACAGAAATTACATTTAGAAACTTTCAGTCAGTTTTTCAATTCTAGAATAGTCTTTCTTCAATTCTTCTAGANGAGATCATCAAGCCCAACCTTCGGTGAAGTTTTTTTGGACACTCCCAGGGATGGTGACTCCACCACTGCCCTTAGATCCAAAATCCTTTCCCTGTAGAACCTTTCCAAGTATTCACCCTGAGCCGCTCTGGTGCCACCTGAGGCCGTTTCCCTTGTGCTGTCCCCATTCCCTGGGAGCAGAGCCCGATCCCCCCTGGCTCCACCCTCCTTCCATGTGGTTGGAAGGAGCAACTCCCTGGAGCAGTAACTCCAGAGTTGTGGAGCAGCTCCTCTCGCCCCACCCGGGGGAGAGGAGCAGAGCTGAAGGTGAGTTTTGAGCGTTTATTTTGTGTTTCTCCTAGCAGTGATGGAGATGTTGTACTTGAAGTTCCAAAGTTGGAACTCCGCTGTTAAAAGAAGGTTTCAGGCAGCGGATTTTTATGAATTTTATGTGATTTTATTCCCTTGCTGACCGGACAAAGGGGGAATAGACAGCTCTGGATGAAGAGGAATTATCTCCGTGATTTCAGAGCGGGTTCCCTCCCTCCCTGTGCTGTCATTAATGTCACGATATAAAAACAAAGGGACATCAAAGAGCTCTCCATGTGCTCGTTGTGTCCCTTCTCCCAGCGCCTCAGGGACTCCATGCCTTTGGGATGCATTTCTACCCGACCTAAGCAGGAATTATTGGTATTAAAAGAAGGCGAAATCCAATGGTTTCTGTTCCGTGGGACAGCCAGAGAAATGATTCAGGCATCTCCCTCTGCTCAGCTCCAAAACTGGAATTCAGGGATTCAAATCCCACTGGATTTATAATCAGGGACAGAGCCCTCTTTTCTTTCATAATTTCCCTTCCCTTGAGTCCTTGACTTTATTTTCTTTAACCATTTCTGGGCTGGAGCCCTGGATTTTCCTCTTTCATCTCCATGAATCCCAGTAATATAAATCAAGGCACTTGGTCTTTTTTTTTTTTTTTTTCCCCTCCTGGCTGGATATTGTTCACTCGGATATCTGAGAATTTCAGAGGGAGCAGCAAAGTGGAAAGATCAAAAGGCAGAGGCAGCAGCAGAAGGGGCAGCGAGGGCTGGAAGAGATGAAAAGACACCGGTGACAGATGATGACAACTCGTGTGTGTCCCCGGCAACGTGACATGAGTGTTGTTCTCAGCAGGGTTTGAGGAAGAAAACAGCTTTGCTTGCAGCAGACAAAACAAAACGGGAAAAGAATTGATAGGGGGAGAGAGAGAGGAAGAAAGGAAAAAAGGCTGGAGCTGTCAGTGAGTCAGAATTTATGTTGTGAAGGAGCTGCAACATTTCCAGGGCTTTCACTCACAGCTCAGGCTCTTCCCTGAGCTGGTTCCCTTCCCTTCCCCCAACCCCTGAGTTATTCCCACTCTAGGATAAGCAGCTTTTCTCTTTTCCAAGCCACATCTCCCCTCTCCAAGGCCTTTACAATCCTGAGGCTCCTCAGAGCCCTTTCCGCGCCGTGTCCCAAATAAATCCTACCAGGAGCAGCTCTCCAGACCCGTCTCCCTGTTTTTGCTTGAGGCTCCCGTGCATCCATTCTGGTGGGTTTGCCTGTGTTTTCCCAGCACAGAGGATTTGGATCCACATTTTCGTGACTTTATAACAATTCATTCAGGAACATTTCACATTGGAGCTCATCAACTGCTTTATAGGAGTCGCACTGCTCTGGAATTGCTCCTAAACTGTCTGATGGGAACTGGTTTTTCCAGCAGCTCTGTCTCCCAGCTCCTCAGTTATAAAAATAACCAAACAACCCCTCTGGTGAAGCAGCTGCAAAAATTCCAAAAGCCTAAAAATCATTCCCAATTTCCATCATTGAAACAGAGCAGGAAAACTCCCCGATAGCCAAGATGGGCACCTGGAATCCAGGAAGAGGGAATATGATGAACAGATTTTAGGAAGGTTGCTCAGTCCATTGGCTTAGCAGGGACAAGCAGTCAAATTTTTTGGAGGCAAATGCCTGACTTTGGAGTTTAAAGAAAGGGGTTCTCCCAAGAAATTTGTGGAAGGTGCTATTCAGCAGCAAAAAACCCCAAAAAATCCTTAAGTTTGTCTGACATTTCTTCAGTACAAAAGGATTATTAAAAACTAAGAATGAAGTTCTATCATGTAACGCCAAAGGGAATTCTGATGGGATAACGAGCAGGGATGCAGGCGGAAGAAATTTTGGGATGGGATCATGGGATAATCTCCCAGAAGGAAAGGATGACTTCATTCCATTTCTGGGTTATTTCCTTAGGCTGAGCACAACTGGAACCAACAACGTGAGACGATCCCTGTGGTTCTTGCATTAATGGGTTTTATCGTCCTGTTTTATGATCAATTCCAATTTCGAGTGGTCCATATAATGGAATTGTGGGTAAATATTATCCATAAAAACACATGCCAGGGAGGAAAACTTGATGCCATAAAGAACTAATGCCGTAATTTTACCTTTGGTGCGAGTGCTGCACATTCCCTGTTGGGTTGTGCACATTCCGTGGTTGGAACGCCCTCAGAACTTCCCAAATTGTTAATTTTTCTGCTTCTGGGAAGAGTTACATGGAGTGGAGCACTGCCAGCGGAGCCTCATTTCCTTCCCTGGAAAAATCAGAATCTGAGAGTAGCCAAGAGGGGGAATAAAGAGACCTGGTGACATTTAATGGGAATGGAAATGTGACAGCACCAGGACCAGCTGGGTGAATCCCTCCTGCCCATCCACTGGAGAAAACCCCCTCTGGAAGTGTCCAAGGAACTGCTGGATTTGGCACTCAGTGCTCTGGGCTGGTGACAAGGTAGGGATTGGGAAAAGCTTGGACTTGATGCTCTGGGAGGACTTTTCCAACCTCAACAATTCCATAATTCCATGATTGGAGATAGACAGGAAAACCCCTTTAATTATGGAAATTTTTCAAGGCTCTCAGCACCTCTGGTTTTCCTGGTAGCTGCTGCTCTCAGACAAGGAAGAGCAGATTTTCCAGCTGGTTTTCCTGCTGGGAAGACATTCCCTGTCACAGGAATGCTTCAACCTCCACCATGTCTGACACAGCTCCAATTTGTCCTTCCAGAGCGAGGTGAGCTGGAATTCCACCCACTGCTGAGGCAACAGGAAGGCGAAGGAGCTCCAGCACCCAGGGGGGCTGCTCAGAGTCCATGTTTTGACTCTGGAGAAGGGAATTTTGGGCAGGTGGAGCAGCTGCCACTCACGGCCGTGACGGACGGAGCAGCAGGGCTGACCTGTGAGCGCTCCTGTCTCGCACACACTCGCCCTGGCCCTGAGCTGGGAGAAGCTGGAAGAATAAAGGGGATTAATGGCAAAGTGCTGCAGCCATAATCACCCGCCACAGACAGAAAACCGAATCATTTTCCTGTCGGAAATCAAGAAGCCAGACCCCCTGTGACTTCCTCAGAGGGAGAAAAGAACGTGGAGTTTTAGTTAAAGCCTTTAGAAAAA
The DNA here is from genome assembly GCA_013390105.1 of Tichodroma muraria. NCBI lineage: Eukaryota > Metazoa > Chordata > Aves > Passeriformes > Sittidae > Tichodroma > Tichodroma muraria. The sequence goes on along the minus strand of WAAG01058344.1, from coordinate 28,584 downwards.
TTAAGATATATTGAACCATGTAAGTAAGTAAATAAGAATATATTTCATGCTTTCCTAAGAGCCCGAGTAGAAGCAGAGTGCCCTAAGTTCCAGGGAAAGGTTCATTGCTTTCCACAGACACAGATAAACCACAGCAGAGCATTGTTTTGGGATTTTAGGAAAGGCCAAGAACACAGACAGACGGAGCACGCACGCAGACGGACAAAGCGCACAAATACACGTAAAGGCGTGTGAGAACTGGCTCTGCCTCCCGCCGTCTGAAGTGTCATTCCAACAGGGGCAGAGAGAAGGTTTGAAAATTGTGTTTTTGGCTGGTTGGTCAGAAGAAGGTTAAAACCCTCAGCAGAGGCCTGCATTCAGGATTCACCTACCTGCTGCTGCTGCTGCTGCTTGCCCTGCTTTACCTGCACGCGTTGTCACACAAGGCATCCACACGGGAGAGGGAAGGGTAAGGGTAAGGGTAAGGGTAAGGGTAAGGGGAAGGGAAGGGAAGGGAAGGGAAGGGATGGGAAGGGAAGCCAGCTCTCTCCCGCTCCTCGCGTGTTTGCGCTTTGTCCGTGTGCGCGAGGCCGTGGCTTTGTCCGGGAATGCGGAGCCGCGCTCCGGCCGCGCCCAGGGGAAGCGCCGAACCTCCCGCTGAGCTCGGGGCGCTCTGCTTCTGCTCGGGCTCTTCGGGCAGCACGAAACGCATCCTTGCTTAATTAACACTGAAACTTACCCTCGTCCATGGGGCTCGATAGATCTGAATTTCTCTCTTAACCCAAACTCTACGTTCCCTTCTCCCTCTGGGATACCCAGAGGGGGTCCAGCCTCCTGATTTCCAACACACCAATTCCTGCCTTCATCTATGTAAGTTCCCCTGAAAATACTTTACATTTTCTCATCACTTTTCCCTTATCCATCTTGGATACCCACAGGAAGGAGCTGGGATTTGCCCTGTGACCCCTTTGCACATGTCCAGAGCATCCCCAGCTCTGTGTGGAATCAGGGGATTCCATAATCCAAAGAGATTAATCCAGAACAGATTAATCATCCTAATTAGGCTTAAGACACTGTAATTGGTGTTTCAAAGCTCCACATTTAGTGGAAGTTTTCAATTCCTGAGCTGTTCTCAGTCTGTGGAACCACCCCAGCTTCCCCTGGAAAATGGGAATGTGTTCCAGTTGATTTGTGAGCAGAGTTTGAAGATCCCACAACACATAAGGAGTGAGACAAGGCGCTGAACAATGCTAAAAAGCAAAGTATTGATTTCTCTCTTATTAAGGGAGCAGCCTCTTCTCTGTGTGCAAAGAATGAGGCAGAGGAGCTGAGAATGACAATGGAATGTGGTCCTGAAATTAAAGATCCCATCAGGAACAGCTCCAGCTGGAGCTGAACCTGCGTGTGCATCTTTATCTCTTTCCATTCCTTGATTTCAGCTGCTGATTTTATCTCCTCATCCATTTTCTTCCCGGTAAATAAGATGCAGAACTGCTCTCTAAATCAGCACCTTCTTAACGCAGCCTTTTGTGGTGACCACAGCATTTGGAAAGCTCTTGAAGGCCTAATGAGAGTCATCAGCTGAATTATTTTAATTAACAGAGAGACAGAACCAGCCTTCGAGTGAGGGATTTTCTCTCTGAGGTGCTTTTCTCTTTTGTAGAAACTTGGGTTTGTAAAAATTGGGTTGTTTGTTCCAAAAACGGAGCAGAGGCTCCCATTTTAGGAGGAATAATTAAGATATCAAGCCTGTTTTTAATGAGCTAACTTTTTGATCTTTACCCTATTAAAGGTTTTGGTGTTGGGCAGAAAATTTAAGTCCTGGAAAAACCTGACTGGAAAGAGAAATTCCTGCTTGGCTTTGGCCAGAGTGGAGAAATCCACCTATGGAAGTGTGGAGTGCTCGTCACCACTGCCAAAATCCAGTGTGGAGGATGAGAGATAAAAAGATTTGGAAATTCCAAGCTTTTCCCAAAGTCCGTCGTATACATCCATGGATCCTAGAACCAGAGAAAAGCCGTGGGATAATCAGTGAAGCCAAAAATCCCTTTCCCACTGAGGTAATTCCATACAGGCGCCAAGTTCCTGAGATTTGGAATATCCTGGATTTGGATATCTGCACACTTGCGCCTGCTCTCCTTATCTCAATAGAACATTACTAATAATTCCAATATATCCTTTAATTTCTCTTCCCGAACCATCCGTCCTTCTCTGAGGCATTAAGAAGAAAGTGAACATGGATTAAAACAGGTGTCCAGTGTCCCAGGTGTCGGTCCAGGCACTGAAAATCCTCCCAGGAGCCGAGCTAATTATGGAAAATCCAGCTAATAAAGGTAAACAACTTCTCCACGAGCGCTTTGTAAACATCCAGGGAAAGGCAGAGGCACCGTCTGGTTATTCCACGGATGAGCTCCAGCTGCTGATTGATTACGAAGCTCCAGTCAGGATTTTATCAGCTCAATAACTCTGTAATCAGTCCCTTATCTCAGTTTTGCCTGATTAAAATTGCTGCACAAGTGGCTGTTCTTTCCCACTCTCCTTCCCCGAGGGAATTCTGATGGACCACAGCAACGGGAGATGTTTTTAAATGGCCAAGGTTCGCTCTGTCAGCTGTCTCCTTTGTGTTTGAAGGTGTAATCTGGATGTAGAATCGGATTGTGGAGGCGATAGGGGAGGTGTGCGCTGATGTCTGTACAAACAGCTCTTGGGTGAGGGCACGGGTGGTGATGTCTTTAAAATTAATGATCCTACCAACTTCAAGCGGCAGACCTGTTACAGAGCCCAGGCAATCCGGCCCCTGAAACTGCCAAACGGGGCTGAGAGGGCTTAAAACATCCTCTGGCAGTGGGGTGAGGCTGGCAGAGTCACTTCTGCCACTATTGGATCATTTCTGATCACTTCCGCAACTATTGGATAATTTCTGATAACTCCAGCAGCTGTTGGATCATTTCTGATCATGTCTCTAACTATCGGATCACTTCTGGTCACTTCTGCAATTATTGGATCATTTCTGGTCACATCTCTAACTATCAGATCACTTCTGGTCACTTCTGCAATTATTGGATCATTCCTGATCACTTCTGCAATTATTGGACCATTTCTGGTCACATCTCTAACTATCGGATCACTTCTGGTCACTTCAGCAATTATTGGGTCGTTAACGAATGATTTCTGAGTCCGGGGCTGTGCTGGCCGTGGGCTCGGGCACGGGAACTCGCTTTGCAGGGGATCCTTCAGGGGATTGTGGCTGCTCTGAGAATTCCGTGGGATGGCCCCAGCCCCGGCCCCTCAGAATTCAGGGCAAAGAGAAAGGATGAGTGGAGGAGTGAGGAAACCCCTCCTGAAGCTGGTGGCAGAAACTGAGATGCCGTGGGCACGGCTTTGCCGTGGGCTTTGGCACGAGTGAGAGCCCAAGCCCGAGGAGACGCTCGGTTATCCCCTTCCAATGAAGGTCTGGGATTCTTACCCCGTTAATTCTCAGCCTGGTGGGGTGGAGACCGGGGCTGTGCCTTCAGAGCAGCCTGTGGCCGGAATCCTGCGGCAGTGAAACCTCTGGGACGGGCAGCCCAGGGAGCAGAGACGCTGCCTTTGGACTCTGCTGCGCAGAACGCCCGGCCAGGAGCGCGGGAGCGGCGCTGGGGCACGGGCGGAGCATCCATCACACTCGGGCCAGGGTCCCCAAAAACCCGGCACTTTGGGCTTCTCAGCAGGAGGAAAGGTGGGAGACCTCGGCTTCCAGGAGCCACGGCTCATCTGCAGGGCCCTCTGGTGATCGTCAGGAGCTGGCGTTGGCTGCTGGAGGCTGAGCTGCTCCTCCGGATTTCCACCAGTGCCACCCCTGCTGCAGGGGCGGACGGGAAAAGTCAGGAAGGGGCGTTCCAAATGTTCCAGGCTGTTAGAAAAGGTTAAGTTAATAATAACAAGGGTTTGTGAAGACAAATTGGGAAATGAGAAGAGGGATTGATAGGGAAGATGTGTGCTGGCGCCTTCAGAAACAATTCCTGGGTGAGGGGATGGGTGGGAACAGCTTTGAGATGGGGCTCGATGTCTGTCCCCACTGCCAGCCGGGTTTGTCACAGAGCCCGGACAGTTCAGCTCCTGGAACAGCCAGATGGGAGCTCCTGAACTTTGGGATTAACTTCCAGCCGGGTTTGTCACAGAGCCCAGACAGTTCAGCTCCTGGAACAGCCAGATGGGAGCTCCTGAACTTTGGGATTAACTTCCAGCCGGGTTTGTCACAGAGCCTGGACAGTTTGGCCAAATGAGGCTGCACGAGGCGGAGTTTCTGAGCTTCGGGGGACAATGCCGGGATCAAGGGGGGATATGGGGCAGGAGGTTTGGGAGCTGCACCTTCCTGGTACCTCAGCAATGGGGGAAGGCAGAGGGAATGTGCAGCCGGGGTTTGGGATAAAAGGAGGCTGCACCTCTGAAACCTCAAGAGGGAAAACCCCGGGGGACTCTGCCCTTTATTGGAATGAAGTTCCAGAGCTCCTCTGTCTCCTTTATGGACACTGGCTCTTCCCAGTGGGATTTTCTGTACTGGAGCTTTCCCACAGAGACCAAAACCACAGCCTGGTGTTCCTGGCTTTCCAGAAGCGCTCCTTCACTCCCATTCTGCTGTTCCCAGACAATCCAGCTCTCCCTCCCTTCAGCAATTTCCGCAGCTCCTCAGCCTGAGGTCAGATTGGAAAGTTTTGTAAGAAATGGAGCAGCTGATTTGGATTTTTAAAACCAGTAGAGAGTTTAGAGCTGTGCCCAATCGAAGCCAGCCCAAGAGCTGGGATTAGATTTGGGTGTCCAGGGATGTTAAAAGATCCTGGTGGTTGCTGTAGATCTACATTTTGGGGAAAAAGGGGCAGCTTGACTCTAGAACTCCTGGGACTGCTCCAGGGATGTTGAACTGGGTAATTTTTGTCTGGGCTTTCACAGAATCACAGAATTTTTGGTGTTGGAAGGGACCTCTGGAAATGCTCCAGCCCAAGGCGGGTTTCCTGGAGCAGGTGCCACAGGAACGTGCCCAGGTGGATCTGGAGTGCCCTCCCTGTCCCCTGGCCCTGGCAGATCTGTGACATCGCCACCTGTGCCCTTCCCACCACCCGCTGTGACTCTGTTCTCATCCCACACAAAAAGTGGGATGAGGGAGTGACAGTGACACCAAAGTGCTCCTGCTGCCAACTTCACCATCCCAGCAGCTCCAGAAGTTTGGGAAAGGTCATTGAGTCCCTCAGACTCCAGCACTGTTCCCGTGTCAGACATATCCATATGGAGCCAGTGCTGGGAGCAGGACCCTTCCCAGCAGGATTGGGATGATGATGTACTTCCTTCACTGGAATTCGGTGGGAATGAAGAAATCCAAGCCTTTTGGGGAATCCTGAGGAGCTGGACACCAACTGGACACATCATTTTAGGAGTTATCTGGGAGGTGGGTGGAAACCGCTCTTCCAAACCTTCCCACTCTGAATTTCCCCATGGAATTCCCCAGCTCTGGAACAGGACCAAGAGGAAAATCTTCCTGTGGTGCAAAAGGAAATATTTTCCCATCACACATAGAAGAAAAAAAGGGAATTTTAGAGCCATGCTGGTCCCAGACCTGGGTGTCTTTTTGGCTCTAACCCTTGCCCAACACAGGGCTTTTAATTTTGGTAATTAATTTGATTATTTGACCATCTGGATCTCTCCCCATAGTTTGGCTAAGAGATCATCGTGGTCTGGATGGATTATCCCGGGAAGCAGCATTCCCAAAGATTTTGGTGGTACAGAGTTCCTTATTCACATACGTCCCAATTAATTGGGCATTATTAATTAAGCCACGACACAAAGCATCTTAGGGCAGCTCGTGTCACCTCCTGCTAGCACCAGCTCAGAAACAGGAAAATCTGGGATTGGGAAAGAGGCAGATTCCAGGTTTCCAGGTCTAAGGCATCTCCACTCCGCCCTTACCATTCAATTCCCCTGCTGATTTCATGGAATGAGGCAGGAATCTCACCAGCAGCCCTAGGTTGTGTTTCTGGATGGGAGCTGCTCTTCCAGACTCTTCCACATTTTTTCCATCCCTAGCTGCCCAAAGCCCAGGGAAAGGGGCTGATTTACCCCAGCTGTCGTTTTCTCCCTGGATATTCTCAATGAGCTGGGGATAAAAACAAAGAAAAAAAAAAGGAAAAGGTTGAGGCAGCTTTGTGGACCTCCATCCATCTTTCCCATCTTCCCTGAATTATCCTGACATTAATCAATATTTTGTTCCCCATCCAAACCTGCTCCTGAAGCAATTCCCGAATTCCTCTTCCATCTTTTCTCGGGGTTTTGCTGTTTCAAGGTCATGAGAATTCACTCTGCTGCAGTGCTGGTAATTTATTCACTCCGAGGATTTTTAGAGCAGAGGATTTGAATAAAGTTAAAAATTCCACCCCTTTTTCTGTAACACTTTATTAGAACTGAATCTGCTCCGAGCGTTCCCATTTTTTTTTCTTGTTTGTTTTTTTTTTGTTTTTTTTTTTCCCAATTAAACGCAGCTCTCCCTTTCTCAGGCAGTTTCAGATTCCTCCAAAGACAGGGATGGAAAGCATCAAACCCCAGAGAAATTCAGGTGCTGTCACATAATTGGGAAAGGGATTAAAATATTGCTGGATCTGACTCGATTGCTCCACGAGGCTCTTGGAATTTGCAGCTCCGGAAGTTGCTGCTGCTTAAACCAAGAGACAGAAAGGGAGACTCAACTTTGATTCCAAAAAACAAGGAAAAGCTTTTCCTGGTAAAAACCTTGGACATGAGAAGCAAGGGAAGTCTCTGAACTGACAGCAAGTGAAAACTGGTGGTTTTTTTGGGTTAAAAAATATTAAAAATTAAAATCTGAAGATAATTTTTCCCCCCTAATTTTTACAAGGTTTTGTTTTAATTCCATCACCTAATTTGGAGAGCAGGAACAACTTGATAAATAAATGGTATTTTTCCCACATTTTGCCTGGAATTGAAGCAGTGAGGGTTTTATAAGTGAAATAATTTCCTTGAGCTCTTCGGAGTTTTTCAAGCTGTGTGAGAAAATCCAGGGAATGCCTGAAAATCCAAGAAAACCTGAAATCTGGGTTCCTCTTTCCAGAGAATTCTGAATTTGTAAAGCACTGACAGGTGATGATCCAACATTCCCAAAATCTGGTGGAACCGCCACTTTCCAAAAGACTTTTCCCACTTCCAGTTCACCAAAAACTTGAATTTTTTGATCCCTCCTGGCCAGCGCCAGGCACGAGGTCCCAGACACACCTTCCTCCCCCATTTTCCATGGAGTTTGGATCAGAATTCTGAGGCAGGTGGGATAATTAACAAAGATCAGCCTTCAGAACACCCACAACTCCTTCTGGCCTCAATTCCTCCTCCAGGAGAGCTTCCAAACCTCTTCCCTTCATATTCCCTCGCTTGGATGTGTTCCCTGCGCCTTGTGGGACCTCATGGAATGGGTGGGGTGGGAAGGGACCTTAAATCCCATCCCATTCCACCCCTGCCCACTATCCCAGATAGCTCCAGATCCCTTGAACACTTCCAGGGGTGGGATATTCCCGAAAAGCTTCCATGACGTTCCTCTCCGTTCCTCAGGTGTTCCATAAATACCATAAATATTGTTTTGTGGGAAACGGGAATTCGGGTGCCATGGAATCAGCAGAGCCCCCTAAGCCCAGGGAAAGGGGCTGATTTACCCCAGCTGTCGTTTTCTCCCTGGATATTCTCAATGAGCTGGGGATAAAAACAAAGAAAAAAAAAAGGAAAAGGTTGAGGCAGCTTTGTGGACCTCCATCCATCTTTCCCATCTTCCCTGAATTATCCTGACATTAATCAGGAGGAAAAATAATCCTTAATGATCTCCTTTCCCCCATTCATTTATTCGTCGATTAATTCAGTACCACAGAAGGCGTGGGACATTTCTCCTGGAAAAATGAAAGGCTTTGAATGTGGCTGAGGAATTTTTTTTGCTCGCTCTGATATTTAGTTTATAAACGGCTTCTCCAAATATTGGCAGCAAATTGTTCTTGCAACATTATCTTACCCCCCCTCGGGGCAAAGGGTCGCACCCACTGAGGAAAGAGGATGGATGTAGAACTTGGGGACTTCATGGAGGAAAACAAAGGATTTAAATAACTCCTAAATTATTTTTTTTTTAATATTGTTCTTTCTAAAGGCAAACCTCCTCAGTTTAATAATAGAATTCCCTGGCAAAATGAGTCATGTTCTTGGAATTAAATCCTGAGCTGATTTTAATGCTCAGGGCTCCCTGGTAATTTAAAGGTCCCACATGTTGCAATTTTGGCCAGGAAAATTTACTCAATTAAAAAAAATAATCTGATTAGTGATGCTCCCAAATGATCCCTTGGGCACCTCATCCGGGAATTCCCAGTTTTAAACAAATACAGGAACGACCCCGTTGTTGTGGCCATGACTGAGCAGACTCTAAATTTTGGGTTCATGTTTATTTCAGCACCTGGAATTGCCAAATAAATCCTTTAACTTCATCCCATTTTCACCAGGGAAAAGAAATTTCAAGGATCACGTGAGTCAGGAATTTTGGGATGTTGCTGGTTTAGAATGAGGCACGGAATTTGATAATTTATAACATTTTCCAGGGATTCACCACAAAGATAAAAACTGAAAATCTTTGCTGGAATTGTGGTTAGAAGGAATATTGGAATTGGAAGGAATTGTGGTTTTTCCCGATTCCAAATTTTTATTGGAAAGGGCTGAAACAGCAATTAACACATATTGCCTAAAATTTATTTTGAGAATATTAAGCCATAAAATCCCAGTTTAACATTAGTTTTTTCCTCAAATAGAAGGGGAAAATACATTTCCATGTTTTCATTAATTTGGAATTTGATTGTCAGTTAAATAAACCTGAATTTCCAGGCCTGCTGCTGGTGTAGCAGCAAAGATGGAATTTCTCCTGATGGGATTTGGGATTTTTCCCTGTCCCAAGGGAAAGGGATGAACCCTGTGCTACCCCATCCCTGATAAATGTTCTCATTTTAATCAGATTTTGAGAAAAAAAACCAATGCCCGTGAGCAAGAATTAAGATTTGAGTTTTAAATATAGACTAGGAAAAAAAATGGCCTCCATGTCCTCAAGACAAATGGCTAAAACACGGGGAAGAGAAGGAATAATTAGGGATAGAATTCCCAGAAATCTGCATGTCATCTGCATAAAACCGGATCTCTGATCCATAGCTTGAGATTCCCTGAGTCAGAGGGAGTGGGGAGGGAATAACGATGAGCTCAGGGAAAGATGAGCCCAGGCAGGAGCCCTGAGGGCGTCAGAGGGGGCTGATCATGGGAAATCGGGGTGGATCAGCAAAAATGCGGGAATGGGAGGGATGTAAGGAGAAGACAAAAGGTGGTGAGGAGCTCAGGATTGGGCTGCTCGTGGCTGGATCCTCAGGGAGGCTCTCAGCCAAGGGGTTCCCTACAAATCACAGAATAGGGAATCCACCTGGAGAGGGGTAAAAATGACACAGTGAAGTTCCCTGGCTGTAAAAGATTCCTTTCTATCCCTCCTTCCCATTCCTGGAGCGGGGAACAAAGGGAGCAAGGAGCTGCAGTGGAAGTGGGGAAAGTGTTAGAGTCATTCATGGGAGGAGAGGCTGAGGGAGCTGGGCAGGGGCTGGAGAATTCCTGAGGGAATTGGGAAGGGGCTGGAGAATTCCTGAGGGAGCTGGGAAGGGGCTGGAGAATTCCTGAGGGGGCTGGGAAGGGGCTGGAGAATTCCTGAGGGAGCTGGGAAGGGGCTCAGGCTGGAGCAGAGGAGGCTCAGGGCCCTTGTGGCTCTGCCCAGCTCCTGCCAGGAGGGGACAGCTGGGGGGGTCGGGCTCTGCTCCAGGAACAGGGACAGGAGCAGAGGGAACGGCCTCAGGCTGGGCCAGGGGAGGGCAGGGTGGACAGCAGCAGGAATTTCCCCATGGAAAGGGGGCTCAGACCTTGGAACTGCCCAGGGAGGTTTGGAGTGCCCATCCCTGGAGGTGTCCAGGGAATTCCTGTGTGTGGCACTCAGAGCTCTGGGCTGGGGACAGGGTGGGGATCAATCAACAGCTGGATTTGATGACCTTGGAAGACTTTTCCAACCTCAATGATTCTATTCCATGATTCCATGATGAGCAAAGACCCCTGCAGGACCCCTTAGGTCACAAACCTGAGGAGGAGTTTTCTTCTCTGAGTCTGCCTAAGGAATTATAACTTTAAAATCAGGATTCAGGGAAGAACTTCAGCATTCCATGCAGAAAATCCGTGTGTAAGTGCTTTGCTGGTTCAGGGCTAAATTAATTTGTAATGATTTTATTAACAATGCCTTGTACATAATTTCTGCATTAAACTCTAAACACCGGGTTTGATGAATTCGAACAATTAGCCCGTGCATCAACAGCATTCATTAAAATGAATTATTACCTGCTCACTTTTTATGAATGGGCTGGACTATGGGCAGATTGCTCAGCTGGAGTAAATCAGGAATAGTCCAGGAGTGGGAGGGAATTAATTTAAACCCTGAGAATCTGAGAGAAGTCTTTAGGAATCTCTGGTCCATGTGGATCCCAGATTAAAGTAGGAGCCAAATTTGTTGGCTGGGATCTGGAATAAGCTGGAAACACAAAAATCAGGTGTTCAAAGCATCGTGCTGTGAGTTTAATGGCTTCATCTCCAGGCTCCAGCAAAGCCAGGCTTTAGAGGGAAAAGCCAGGATCTCACTGGAAAACGGAATGGGAGTCTCAGGAATTATTGCTGCTATTTGTAATTTATACTGTATTTTTTTCTTGGAAGGGAGAACTCAGTGGATTTGCACTAGCTCCCACCTCACCCCCAGGAGATACTCCTAAACCTAGACCTAAACCTAGACCTAAACCTAGGGACACTTCTCTAACCCCTGTCTTAATTTAGACATAAAATAGTTTATAATTTCATTCACGAAGCTTATCAAACTCCATCTTCCATCTAATTCTCCTTCCCACACACTGATATTCTCTCAGGAAGTCAGCTCCAGGATTTTCCAATTTCTAGCCCCATTCCAACACCAGTAATTCTTGTCTCAGCATTTTTCTTTATGTTAAAAAACTCAATTCCCTCCTGTTTCGGGTTGGGTTTTGTTTTGTTTCTTTTCCCTCCTGGCTGTACTCATGAATATTCATTTCCCTTTCTTCTCAACACCCAATATCCAAATGATCTGAGAATGGATGGATTTTCGGGAGGCTTCCAAGCATCCCCAGAGCCAGGACCGAGTGGTTCAACAGCAGGAATTATTCCTGATTGAACTGGCTGGGAATTTGGCCTAATTAACCTAATTAAGAGAGGGAAATTATCCTCAGCATCCCATCACCCACCAGACTTTGCCTTTGGATGATCCCAGAGCTCCAGGAGCGTTTGGACAATACTCTCAGGGATAGGGTGGAATTGTTGGGGTGTCTTGGGCTGGGCCAGAATTGGGACTGGATGATCCTTGTGGAATTTCAAATCCAGAATATTCCATGATTCTCTCATCACTTCTGCAGTGGCAAAAATGTCTCGTTCTCGATGGTGGCTGACCAGAAATTTTGAGGGTTCTCCATTATCTGCTGGAATATCCAGCATGGAACTTCACCCATCCCCCAAATCCCACCAGAATGGGGGTTTGGAGAGGGCAAATTGTGGAATGTAGGGCTGGGGATTAGAAGCAGAATGTGGGAAGGAAAAGCAGGAATAATTTGGATATTAGCACTGAAAAGACACAACCAGGGGATGTGAAGAGTTGAGGAACCCCTGGGCAGAACATGAGGAAGGAAAAGCAGGAAAAATTCCTTGATTTCACTTGTAATCCATAAATTATCTACTCAAATTATTTACTTAAATCCACTTACAACAATTCCAAGGATCAGGAGATGCAGGGACAGTGTGGAGTTCAAGGAAAAAGGATTCTTGGAAATAATCCCGTGCTAAAAACTTCAGTTAGTGCTCTGTGTCACTCACCAAGGACAGTGGAGTGAGACTGATGCAATCCTGGAATTCCAGCCTCCTTTGGAATTCATCACTTGTTGATCTGCAGCAAAACAAGAGGAAACAGCCTCAAGTTGCACCAGGGAGTGTTAAGGTTGGCATTAGGGAAAATTCCTTCATGGAAAGGGTTGTCCAGCCCTGGCCCACCTGCCCAGGTGAAGTCCTCATTCCTGGAGGGATTTAAAATCCCTGTGGATGTGGCACTTGGGGACATGGAGCAGTGGTGGCCCTGGCAGTGCTGGGGAAAGGTTGAACTCCATGATCCTAAATTCTTTTCCAACCTTAATGATCCTATGTCGGCATTTACCTTCCTGGAATGGTCGATGGAGGACAAAAAGGAAAAATTCAATCCCCACATCCCAATTCTGCCCATCCTGCTCAGCATCCGCTGGCCAGCCTGTCCCTGGGCGGCACTTCCCCGGAATTGCTCCTCTCTGAAGCCTTGGCTTTGCAAATACCAAGCAGGTTAAGTGCTGCAGTTACAGGATTATTATCCAGGCTGTTCCCTGGAGACGGCCATGGAGTGGAGAGGCTGGATAATGAAGCAGCCCGGAATTCTTGGCGCTTAGCAGGCAGGGCCAGCCCCTGCCTTCCCTCCGTGGGGAGCACTAATTGGAGCAGTGCCTCAGCTCCCTGACAGAATGCCAATTGTGGGTAGGAACTCATTTATCAGCAGCTGGAGAGGCTAAAAAGGATGGATCTGCTGTCATTCCCAACGTTCCTGGAGCAGGGACACAAATAATCTGTGGGAGCAATGTCCCTGCCCCAGCACGAGGGACCTTCAGGCTCCCAGTCTGATTAGATCCCACTTGTTCTCCATTAATCTGCTCTAATGAACTTCCTCACTTTCTCCCTGGCTTCATCCATGAGGAATTTCCCAAATGAATCTCGCCCGGTGCTGTAATCCTATTTTCCAAATAATCCCAGTAACTCATGGGTGAACATTTGCAATGTTAGGGCTGAAAAAGAAATTAAATAATAAACACAGAAGCTGCTACTGTGAGTAATTAGTTATGTGGTGCTCCGTGATTCCCAGCTCTGATTCATGAGGAAAACTGGGAACAAGGATGTGGAGCGAACAATTAAATCCCATAAAAATTTATGCAGATGCCTCCAACAAATTTGTGCCATCATAAAGAACCCGGGAAAGGTCTTATTTATGGAGCCTGGCATAAATCAGGAGATTTAGTGGGATCTAACAAAGGGAGAGTAATTAAATGCCTGGGAATCAGGGGTTGGACAGCATCCATGAAAAATGCCTGGAGAGGAGCAGTTAATAGAGGGAGTCGGGGTGTGTTGCTGGAGAAGTTCATGGACATGATTAAATCTCTTTTTTATCTCTGCCCATAAATCACACTGAGCCCAGGTAGTGAACTCCACATCTGTGAGGAGGGAAGGGAGAAGACGAGTCGTTTCTGGAGAGGGTTCAGGGAAGAGAGGAAAGTGGGAAAGAAAAGGATGCAGGAGGTGCTTTTACGGCTTGGATTAGAGGGGGAAAAGCAGATGTTCAGGAAATATCGGATCACAGAATTCCAGAATGGTTTGGATTGGAAGAGCCTTAAATCACATCTCATCCCACCCCTGCCATGGGCAGGGACACCTTCCACCATCCCAGGGTACTCCAACCTGGCCTGGGACACTTCCAGGGATCCAGGGACAGCCACAGCTTCTCTGGGAATTACATTCCAGGGCGTCCCCACCCTCCCAGCCAGGAATTCCCAATCTCCCATCCATCCCTGCCCTCTGGCAGTGGGAGCCATTCCCTGTGTCCTGTCCCTCCCTTGTCCCCAGTCCCTCTCCAGCTCTCCTGGAGCCCCTTCAGGCCCTGCAAGGGGCTCTGAGCTCTCCCTGGAGTCTCCTCCTCTCCAGGTGAGCATTCCCAGATCTCCCAGCCTGGCTCCAGAGCAGAGGGGCTCCAGCCCTTGGAGCATCTCCATGGATTCCTCTGGATCACTCCAGCAGCTCCACGTCCTCGTCCTGTTGGATCCGGAGCTGGAGTGGCTCTGCAGGTGGGGTTTCACCTGAGAGGGACAGAAGGGCAGAATTCCCCTTGTCCTGCTTCCCACACCGTGGGATCAACCCAGGACTGGACAATTCTGGGTTCGCACAGTGCCACGTGCACCGCCCTTATCCCCAAGACAAAATCTTGGAAATGAAAGAATTGTTTGGAAACCTTTGAGCGGCTCCAGAGGGGGCTGACCCCATTAGTGGTGATTGACAGCTGGAGTCGCTTGGGTCAGGCTCACTCGAAATCCAGGCTGACCTCGGGGGTCACCACTGCTCACCTGGAACCTGCACCTCATCTACTGAGCCAGAGCAGGGATTTGGGAAGAAATCCACTTAGGATTTAGTGATGGATTAAAGATCTGTTCATAAATAGACTAAAGGGATGCCGGTTCTCCAAAAAAAGCAGGATTCTGACACAAAAAAAAAAAAAGGGGGGGAAAACAATTCTTCTGGAGAGCAGAGAAATCCCAGGGTGGGGGGAACGTCCCCTCTTTGTTTTGAGCTCCTGTGAAACCCCTGACAGCTTAAAACACTCCATGGAAAGGGGACATAGCAGGGAAAAGCCGTGGGAATGCTGAGAGATGGGATTTGCAGCGAATTCCAGAGCTGGGAAGTGCAGGGACACATGGAGTGTGTGCCCAGGAGAGGGGGCAAAAATAGATAGGAACAAAGGACTGCAAAATTCTCTGCTTGTGCGACCAAAAAATGGGATTTTTTGGAGTTTGGGGCAAAGTTCTGCCTGGGTGTGATGGAGCAGGAGAATCCAGGTGGGAATTCCTTCAGCCTGACTGACAGGGGTGCATTTATAGACTGGGATAATGCAATGCGGGCACTTTGTCCAAGCCCTGAGTAATTCTCTTGCCATAAAGCCCAAAAAGAGATGGAAAAGATTCCTACTTGTGTGACAAATGGAATTTTTATCCATCCTGTGCTACCAAAAAATTCCCATCAAGGAGGTTACCGGACCCTTGGCAGAGGTAGGGAAGTGGAGGAGGGGAGTTTGGGGGAAAACTCAGGGAGGAAGAAGTTTGATCCCTGTCTAGATGAGAAATTCCTGAGGCAGAGCACTGGATTCCCATGGAGAAGCCTTGAAAAATCCGTTGGCAGCAAGGAGAGGAGTGGCTCGGCAGTTGATTCCAAAATCAGAAGTCTGGAGAGCAAAGTGCTTTTCTTGTCCCGTTTTCACTTTCCTATGCCAAGGCTGGAACTTTACTCCAGACTAATTTTTATTCCCTGAATGGGAGTTTTTATTTCATTTTGCAGCCCCACATTACGAGCACAAAGTCATGTCAATATTCCAAGCATCCCTGATTCCAGAAGCTGCTTCTCCAGCTTTGTTTTCCTTCAATAATTTTGGAGACAGAGGATATTTATTCCTGGATTTTGCCAATTCCCAGACTCCAGGAAATGAATGCCTCGTTAGAAAAGAATATTTACAGATATTTATTTTGTTCTCTGAACTCATCATTTCAAGCTAAATCCATTCATGGAGAGCGGCAGCAAGCAAAATAATGTGGATTTGGTTGGTGGGAATATGAGGAAAATTGGCTGAGTTTTGGTTTTTCTAGCCCAGCTTCTGCTGGGATTCTCCATCGGAAAACATGGAAAACCATGGAATTACAGATAAAGGTGATTATTGAACCAAAATAAAAGGGCAATCCACCAATAAAGGTGTTTTATGTCAGGGGTAAGAAAGAGGAAAAGAAGTGATTTAAAGACATTTTAAAAATCCCAGATTCCAAAAAATCTTCGGAAAAGCTGGTTTCAGGAAGTGGGAGTTGTAAAGTGGGTGACGGACAATCAGAGGGATCAAACCTCTCTGGGAAATGGGGGATGAAATTCTTGGATACAAATAAAGGGAACGATGGTGAGTCAAAGGGTTATGAGACTTCAGGAGTTAGGAACGTACCAAGACATAATCAATGAATTTTGATCAGGGGTACAGAAGGGGCTGGGGAAATAAGAGCAAAGAACTTAACAAGGGGACTGTTGTTGTGATTATTTAATTATTATAATGATTAACAGTTTAATTATTGACAGATGTGTGTAATTGGGGTAGAGCAAAGGCCATTTGTCGTGCATTAGATTCAGTTGTGTTTGCAGAAACAACCGGGAGTGCATGGAGCGCTGTGAAAGATCAGGAACCAAGGAACGCCCCCGGCCTTGAGGTGCTTAGAGCGAGGAAAGGAGGCTGGGCCACGACCGAGGGGTCCCGAAGAGCTGGCAACGGGACACGGTGGTGAGGGAGACTCCTGCCTTCCTCCCCAGGAGCCCACTGCCCCAAACGGAGACGCGCAGCGGCTCCGCCGGAGAGAGCAGCGCGGTCGCCATGAACGCCCGGCTCCTTTGGATACGAGGCGGGGACGGGCGGCGAGCGGCACCGGGTGTCTCGGGTGCTTCCACGGGAATGGAAACCCTCGGGAAACGCACCGGGAGCCGACGCTCTGGAAGCTGGCACGCGCCTTTGGGGGGTCGCTCCCACGTGTCCGGCGCTGCTGTGAACGCGCCGCTTTTCAGCTTGGGTCAGCTGGAAGGTTTCCCTGTCCCTGGCACCTTTAGGGATCACTGGAAGAGGAGGGAATTGTTCCTCTTGCGTTGGTGCTGTTGGAATTATAACGGGATTTTGTCCTTTGTCCGCAGCACCAGGAAAATCAATGGATTAAACAAGGCTCATTCTGGAATCAAACAAAATTTGGGAATGTGGGAAAAGAGGTCCTGGCAGCAACAGGAGCACAATTTAGAAGATTAAAAGATGACTTGAGAGCAGAACAAGGAAGGAACAACACAGGGAGCAAAAATCAGGATAATGGGCTCAGAAGCCTTGCAGCCCCATCTGGAACAAATCCAGAGGCTGGAAGCTGAAATCGGACAAATTAAGGGTGGAAATAAGATCCAGGCCTGATGCAGAGAGAGAATTAAACAATGGGAACAGGGCATGGGTCCTGGAAAACCCATAAATGTAAATGTAAATATATATTAAAAAATCAATAATATAAATATAAATAAATATAAATATACATATAAATATAAATATAAATATAAATTTATAATTATAATTATAAAATATTTTTATAATTAAAATATATAAATATAAAATATATTTATAATTATGATTATAATTATATAAATATAAATAGCGGGGCATTATTTAAACCTGGTTATTTTAAGAAGACCTCCTGACTGGTATCCCCCAGGTGTTTTTTAGGATAAAAGTCAGAGAATCCTGGAATGCTTTGAGAACCTTAAATCCCATCTCACCCACCCCTGGATGGCAGG
>WAAG01058344.1:0-11189 GCA_013390105.1 Tichodroma muraria | reverse complement strand
GCCTTGAGTTTTATCTTCTACATTCCCAGGCTCTGTGCTGGTTCAGCGCGTGGCTCTGGGTTCCATGTGAAGTGTTGCTGAGCTCTCTGCACAGAGCAGGGACAAAACAATTCCTGCTCTGGCTGGGACCAAGGACAGGCGACACAAATTCCAGGCCCGAGAGCAAAACCAAGGGTGAAGGGAAGAGAGGAGAACAAGGAGGCTGGAGCTTCCTAGGCTGGAGCTGGAAGGGGACAATGAAGCCCAGCATGGGAATGGCCCAGAGCTGATCCAAGTGTGGGGCCTCGTGGCCGGGCGTCCATTCTGTGCCATTGTGGGCTCACCCTGGGTGTGCCCGGCCGGGCCCTGGCCCTGCCCAGCTGTGTCCATGGAGGCCTTTCCATAAATCCCTGCTTTATCCTTCTGCTCTGGCCGGGCCCTGCTCCAGGTCAGCCTCTGAGGCATCAGTTCGATGATCAGAATATAAAGATCCAAGAACTCCTGTAATTCCCTTTGTTCTGGCCTGACCGGAGTTAATTTTGCTTTCAAACCACACAAAGGCTTTGGAGTTTTGTCCCAAATCCTTTTCCAAGTCCTTTCCTTGCATTCCCCCATGGAGGAAGGCAGGATGGATTGTTTGGCAGTGACTCCTTGAACCCTCAGAGTGAGGAGACAGAGGAGCCAACAGGAGAAGATAAGAAAGTAATTGTGGATCTGTCACTGGAATGTGTGGAATTGTCGTCCTGGAGATTGGCAGAGGTTAATTAAAAGTGTGAATTCCAAATAATTCCATTAAATTGGGACAAATCCCATTTGGAAGAGCCATTTTTCATTCTCAACCCATGAGCTCTCATTGAGTTCAAAGTGTGGGTTCAGGTAACCTCTGGTGGGAACTGTTAAAGTCCCAAATTCCTGGATGCCTGGAATTGTGTGAGTGATTCCAGGGGCTTGGGCAGCTGGATCCCACAGTCCTGTGAAGGAGACAGATGCGTGCAATTAATTTTTTTAATTAATGGGTCGATTTTGCCCTCCTGGGTCTGTCTTTCCCACGCAATTCCTTCTATTCCAATGTCAATGCAAGGAGAGTTCCCTGTTTTCCATGACAGGAGGGATAATTCCTTCTCTCCTTCAGAGAATTACCCAAATAAAAGTATTCTTTGACAACTTTTGACTTACTAAGATTAATTTTTTAATTGCACTGGAGTGTAAACATTATCCAAGAAATTATTTCAGCTCCTGAAACTCAGAAGCTTCTGAGTCTCTCAGGTGTCTGTGGTTGAAGAGACCCTGAAGAGACCTCAAAAATCCTGATAAAAACCCCAAAATGGGAACCTTGCAGAAAATCCTTGGCTTTCCATGGACTTGCATGTTTAACAATGAAGACCGGAGTGTTAAATGGGATTTCTTTGGGAATTAAATGGGATTTCTTTGGGATTTAAATGGGATTTCTTTGTTGGTGGTGACTCAAAATTGACTCGCCCAGCGACTGCTCCGCAATAATTGATTTCCTTATTGCCCTGCAGTAATTATTTCTGGAATTGGAGCTTTTTTTTTCGTTGGCTGAAGAACTGAAAATCCTTTTTCATTCTGGAGAAGTTAAATCCTGACTTCCAGGGCTTTGTGCTGACTCAAACTTGCACCACATTGTTCCAAGAAAAACCTTCCCAGGGTCATTTTCAGATCAACTGAAGTGGATTTTTAGGTGCAATCCAAGCTTCAAATGTCTTGGCTGAAATTGTTCCTAATTCTGAATTTCTGGCCAGCAGCTCTTGGGCCGCTTCATTTAAAGGGAATATTTTGTGTGGGCGCAAGGACAATGCAAATTCTCCGTTAAATCCAGGACTTTTTCCAAGCTGGAATGGGGAAAAGAGGGTGTTAAAAGTCACCTTTCCTCCTGAAGGAGAAATGAGAATATTTTGCTGTATTTTGGGATGCAAAAGCAACAATTTCTCACTGGTTTGATAAAAGGGGAATGGGTTTAATCTCATTGGAGAGAGATTGAAAAAGGAGATTTTCATTTTATTACAGTGGCAGCATTTCAACCACGAGAGCTCTGCCAGTCCTACACTCCCTGCAGAATTCCGATTGGGATTTACTGAAAAATCTGTAAATTAGCTCAGGAATTCTGTTTGGAAATGGGAGTCGCAGGAGTCTGAGCCTTCCCGTCTGAATATTTTGAGAATTCCAATGTCCCAGCTGAGGAATGTGGCCCAAAGTGTTGAAACCAAAACCTAAAATAGGGCAGGCCATGGGGTGATGGTTTTTAGATGGAAGGGGTGGATTTAGATGGGATATTGGGAACTGGGAATTCTGGCTTGGAGGGTGGGGAGGCCCTGGGCTGGAATTCCCAGAGCAGCTGTGGCTGTCCCTGGATCCCTGGCAGTGCCCAAGTTGGACATTGGGGTTTGGAGCAGCCTGGGAAGGCGGGAGGTGTCCCTGCCCATCCAGGGAGTGGGACTGGCTGGGATTTAAGGTCATTTAATGCTAAAATTTGTTTTATAACCTTTTTTTGCAAGAGCTGGTGAATCCTTCCAACACTGACTAGATGAGGATCCACGATGCTTTGCACTATCCATGAGCATTCCATCTGGAATTAGGGAAAATCCAGCCGTTATCACCTGGCTGGCTCATCCCACAATCCTGCCTTTATTTTGGGCCTAAACCAGGGATAATTTTCTGAAGTTCAATCTCCTGGGAGAGGACAGAGAATCCCGGAGTTCAGGCACTGCATGAACCACAGGGAGAGCCAATGTTCATTCCAAGGTCTGATATGGAAATCCATCGTGGAAATCGATTGGATTAAACTGCAGGCACTTCATTAGTGCAACTCAGAAACCCTGGGAAGAAACAAGAGGCCACAGGAGGTGTCCAAGGCAGAAATTCCCTGCTGTGCTCATCCTGCTGGGAATTCTGGGCATGGATTTCTCCCGGATTTCTCTGGGATTTCTCCCAGATGAGTTTCTAGATTTACTCTGCACACCAAGGCTTACCCAACACCACAGTCAGAGGGAATTCCTGGAAATTCCAGGCATGAATTTTCCCAGCAAACTGTTGGATAACTGAAAACCCCACCAAAGAAATAATTACTTGTGTTTTTTCCTCTGTATTTTTTCCTTTTCCTTTTTTTTTTTTTTTTTTCTGAAGGATTGTTCTGGGCAATAAAGGAATTGTGAAGGGCTTCAACATTCAGGGAATTCAGCAGGAAACCCCAGCTCTCCTGGGGCTCTTTAGCTCCTTTTAACACAGTTCTCAAGGTTTGCAAGGGGAGCTTTTTCCTGGCAGGAATTGATTGCTGGGTTGCATTTGTGATAAATAAAATCTCTGATCCACCTGGAGCCTCCAGGGCCCCTCGGTGGAGCCTGACATCGACGAGTTCATTCAGGAGTGTAAATCACAGGGATGTGGGGAGGGAGCTAAAGTGTCTGGGTCCATCAAAGGGAAAATATTCCTTATTCCTGCTCTGCTCCCAGGGCAGATTGTTCATCTCCTGGTTTAGCAAATATTCACCAGCTCAGCTCCCTGGCATTGCAGTTGGAGGAGTTTCTCTAAAAACCAAATGAAATCTGGAGGTGATGATTTAATTTCTGCTTCTCCTGCTGGAGAAATATCGATTCTCCTCCTATTTAGACACGTTTTATTTATTTTACTGTCCTCATCCTTTAGATCAGGGAATCCCAGAATGGTCTGGGTGGGAAAACTCATCTCATTCCACCCCTGTCATGGAGTTAAAGATGCAGCTGGATAAACTTCCCTCTGACCATCCATTTTTCAGTTTTAATGAAATATTTCCTCTAGGAATGCAACCAGTTAATTGCCATTATTTTGTCTCCATCAACACAGAGACTCCTGGGTTTCTCAGGCCCATTTCCCCTCGAAACAACGAATTCCAGCAGAGCAAAAAATGCTGTGAACTGTTAAAATGTGACGGGTGCGCACCTGAAACACTGAAAATAGACAAGAGGAGCTGGCATTTGACTGCCTGGGTCGCGTTTCATTTGCCTGGAGGAAAGAAATCAGGATTTATGACAGTTCTGCTCATGCAGAAATAAAAAGGTGCTGCCGCAGGAAGTGGGGGTTCACAGAGCTTCTGTGAAATCCAAGGAAAACAGAAATCAGCTGAGCTGGTTTGGAATTAATTCCATGTTTAATTTTTCCAGAATAAACTGCATAAAGAATAAAAATTTCCTTAAAACGAAGGGAGTGGAATCCTATTCTGTTACTCAAATATTTTGGGATTGGGTCTGTTTGGAATCACTGGAATTGGGCTGGAAGCAGAAAAAAATGGTTGGTGACACTTTTCCTTCACTGATATTGACTCTGGATCCATATTTTCCATGTATTTGGATTTGGAATTAAAGTTTGGATTTGGAAAAAAAAAAAAAATTTCAATTAAGCTGCATATTAATTACGTGTCAATGAACCTTAATTACACTGAACTGAGCAGGAAAAATGGCACCACAACTCTTCCTTTCTTTATTTTCCCAGGACAGCGTTTTCCTGTGGCCATGTCGACCTCCTGCACGGTTTGACTTTAATTCCATGTTTAATTTTTCCTGAATAAACTATAATGAATAAAAAACTCCAAAAATGTACGGAGTGGAATCCCATTTTTGTTGCCACTCAAATATGTCGGGATTGAGCCTGTTTGGAATCACTGGAATTGGGCTGGAAGCAGAAAAAAAATGGTTGGTGACACTTTTCCTTCACTGGTATCAGGTCAGGATCAGCTTTTTCACATATTTGGAGCATGGATTTGGAAAAAAACCACATTTCAATTAAGTGCATATTAATTATGCATCAATGAACCTTAATTACTCTGAATTGAGCTGGAAAGATGACAGCACAACCCTTCCTTTCTCCCAGTTTTAAACTGTGGGATCCTTTGGAATGTGGGTGAGGATGGATTGGGATAGAATTGGGTTTACTGAGCTCCTAGGTGTCCTTGTCACTGCTGTGGTGTTGGATGGAATTCCAGGCTGGTTTGGGTTGGGAAGGACTTTAAATCCCATCTCATTCCCATGGACAGGGACACCTTCCACTATCCCAGATTTCTCCAAGCCCCATCCAACCTAACAGCCAGTCGGATTTATCATTAAAAATTGAATTTTATCAGACTCAAGCAAAAACTGTGCTCAGAAACTCCATGGAAAACACAACCCACCAGGAGGATGGAGCAATGCAAAACTTTCCAGGTTCCTGTTGGACTTGAGGGAATGATTTATTCCCCGTTCATCCATGATTTGCCTGGGAATATGGTTTAGGTGGGTACCTACAGCTGGATAAGGACAGGGCAGATCCAATCTGGATCAGTGGGGTTGGAATCAACCCCATGGAGGGCTGGGAGTGGTGCAACATCAGGACTGAGGGAACCCAGCTCTCCTCCATGGCCTCGTCACGCATTCCCGACTCCTTTCCCATCTGTCCCTGGCGTGCTGCTCCATCTGGAGAGGCCCAGGAAGCACCAGGAGCCGGAAAAGTGGCGATGGAAGCACAGCTGCGGCTGGAAAGGAGCAAAGCTTGGAGTGAGTTAACGGAGATGGGAGCTGGGGAGCAGAACTCAGCGTTTCCCAGCAGGGCCAGAGGCTGGATTAGAAACCCCACCTGTGGATTTATCCAACCTGGAATCAAAAAAACAAGGAAACTCCATTAGTGGAATCCATCTTTCCCACAGCTGCAGGCTCGGGCAGCACAGGGAGCACCGATTTCCCTGCCCTGAGCGTTGCTCCATTAGTGTCACCTCGGATGAGGAGGGAGAAAATGAGGATTTGAAAGCCTCGGGAATCTTGTTCCTCAGAAGGAGCAGCCCGTGGNCAGGAAAAGAAATGGGAGACATGTATCCTTCCTGTGCTCACCTCAGTGCTTCCCAGGTGCCCAAATTCTTCAGGCTGCTCCAGGGGGAGGTGGACTCAGACCTCCAAGACATTCAACTGATCCAGAGCTCCAGGAGGGTTTGGACAAGGATTTCAGACACAGGGTGGGATTTTTGGGGAGAAAAAGCTGGGAGAAGCAGGAACTGGTTAAGGAAAATCTCACTGGATAAGAGCAGCAAACCCTGCCACAATCACTGGGAGATAATTTAAGTTAACCAGGGAATTTTGGCTGGAATTCCCAGTATCCAAACTATATCTCCCCTTTTCCAGCTAAAAGCCATTCCCTGTGTCCTGTCCCTCCATCCCTTGTCCCCAGTCCCTCTCCAGCTCTCCTGGAGCCCCTCCAGGCCCTGCAAGGGGCTCTGAGCTCTCCCTGGAGCCTCCTCCTCTCCCGGGGAACATTCCCAGCTCTCCCAGGCTGGCTGCACTGGAATAATGGAGTGTCCTTTTCCATGGCAGGGTTGGAATGAGAAGGGCTTTAAACTCCTTCCCAACCCAAACCATCCTGGAAATACAGGCTTAAAGCTTCTCCTTTTAAGCTGAAAGCTCATCCCTAGAACCCCATTAATGCTCTGGGGCAGATTTTCCATGAGGTTTTTCCTCCCTGTTCTGCCTGAAAACCTAATTTCCAGCACCAATGAAGAATCCACAGGGAACACTGCCCAAATTCCTTTTTTTTTTTTTTTTTTCCCCTTAAAACTTCCCCTTTTTTGAGAAAAAGAGCAGCATTAAGACGATTTCCCTTGGGTGGGCTGCAGGGCTCGCTACAAAGCCGGGTTTTGGCGTGAGCTTTGTAAAACCCTGCTCATGTTCTCCCTTACGGGGCTGGCTTTTAATCATTCCCCACGCAGCTGATACGGATCCATTTGTCTGGGAAGAGAATTTCCACGGAAAATCAGCAACCTGCTCTGTGCCTTGGGGATATCTAAATATAAACACCCTGTCAGAGGCCGCACTTCATTTCCTCTGAGCGTGGTCTGGCTCAAAGTGGGCTCGTTACACAAGGAGGGGACACAAATCCAAAGTCAGAGGGAGCCTCCGGCTTGGAAATTGCTGGAAAAAGCAAAACACATTCCCGTGCTTGAGGAATGATGTGGCAGGAGCGAGTTGGTTTGTGTTTATATGGGAAATTTGGGGGTTCTTCTGCTTTTTTATGTTGTCCCCGTTTCCCTCAGCTCTGTTGCTGCTGTTTCGCTCCCGGAGGGAGCTGTGGGTGCTCGAGGCTGGAGAGCAGGATTTGGTCCACGTGGGATGAAAATTCCTGCCCACATTCCTGAGTCCACAAAGCCCTCTCAGTTTTGGGATCTGCGGTGTCATCAAAAATTTGCTGTGCTCAGACCTGTCCTGGGAAATTCCCAGGACATCCCTCACAGCACTTCCCTCCATTTGCCCAGAGTGACCTCACCTGGACCCGCCAGGAGTTTATTTAATGTTTGCTTTGCTTTACTTTGCTGACATTGGGATTTAAAACCTCACCTGGAGAGCTCTGTCCAGCTCCAGGAAAGGTGTGGAGACCATGTGGAGCTGCTCTGGAGCCAGGCTGGGAGAGCTGGGAATGTTCCCCTGGAGAGGAGAAGGCTCCAGGGAGAGCTCAGAGCCCCGTGCAGGGCCTGGAGGGGCTCCAGGAGAGCTGGAGAGGGACTGGGGACAAGGGAGGGAGGGACAGGACACAGGGAATGGCTTTTAGCTGGAAAAGAGGAGATTTAAGTTGGAAATTAAGAAGGAATTCCTGGCTGGGAGGGTGGGGAGGCCCTGGAATGGAATTCCCAGAGAAGCTGTGGCTGCCTCTGGATCCCTGGAAGTGTTCAAGGCCAGGCTGGAAGGGGCTTGGAGCAACCTGGGACAGTGGGAGTTGTCCCTGGCATGGCAGGGGTGGCACTGGAGGTCTTTCCATGATTCTACGACCCTGTGATTCTACAATTCCAAGTTGTGCTAATGTCTTACCACCCTCACTGTGTCAAACTTTTTTATTTTATCTAATCTAATCTAATCTAATCTAATCTAATCTAATCTAATCTAATCTAATCTAACCTAATGTAAATCAACCCCCTTTTGTTTTAATACCATTCCCATTGTACCAACAAGCTGGAAAGTTTGTCCCCCTCGGTCACTCCACCACTAAAATCAGCTTTTAGAAGTCCTTCCTAACTCAGAAAAACTCTTGGACCTTTTCCATTTTCCTTTCCTGGGTGCTGCAGAAATGCCGGAGGCTGCAGGGACCCGGTCCAAGGCCTGTTAATACCAACTCCAAAATTGCCAGAGGGTTTTACGTGGGGAATGCAGCTCCCACGGATTATCTCCTCTGCTGTCCAGGCCACGGAGATGAAATCATCCTGGTACAGCCTCCAACATTTGCCCAACCCTGGGCTCCTTCCCATGCAGAGTAGGTCAGGATCTGCATCAAAATCCCTTTTTAAGGTCAGTAAATTCACAGGACTGTTGAAATGGGAAAGGTCATCCAGGAGAGGCGGAACCCATGGGAGATTTGGGAACAACTTTGTGTAGGGGCTGATCTTCCTGCACCATCCCAAAGCCTAAGTCAGAATTTAACATTTTGGAGGGTTTAATTCGGGCCACAGTGACGTCATAATTGATGTAATAATAATAATAATCAATAAATTTTCATGTTGATGATCAGTGCGGGGTTTATTGGGGTTTATTTAATTAATAAAGTGCTTAATTAAAGAGTGGAAAATCCCTCCAGTTGCTGGGAATCACCAGCTAGAGCAACATTTATCATTTTCTTTTTGTTTCCTCTCCTTTCCATTTTCTTCCTCTTCTATTTCCACTCAAAAGCATGATCAGAATTGTCTTCTCTTTGCAGTTCTGCTCTGCCAGAGTTGCGGAGACCAAAATGAGCTCAGGCTTCCTCAGAAAAGCAGAGGAACACGAGAATAGTTCTGCTCTTCCTGTGCTGAGCTTGTGAAAACAGCATCGGGCTCCCACTGCATCAGAGATGGTGAAAAACCCCTGCAACACAGAAAATGGTGACAAAAATCCCCTGTACGGCACAAATAAAGGTTGTAAATCTGTTTTTTCATGTGCTGGGTTTAATTTTGGGTTGAGAAATTCTGTTTTCTCTGCGGAGCGAGGGTTGGAGCAGGCTTTGATAACAAACTTTTGTCCCATTAAAAGTTGTACACCTAAATAACCAAATCTGCTCTGGATTTACACCTGGTTTATGCTGCCTGTAGGAATCCATCTCCTACTGGATTCTGGAGAATTTCCAGGTCCATCCCCAGCTCCTGTCATGCAGCCATGGGATGAGGAGTGAGGGAAGAGAATTTAATTGTCCATTCCCAAATTTTGGGGGACAAGGAATCCCCAAAGTGAGGATCCCAGAACTGAGAGAGCTCACAGCACCTTTGCTGGCCCTGCTTTGGATCTGGCTGATTTCCCGACGAAATTGCGGGTATTTCCCCATTAATTCGGGATTAGAAGACGGAATGGGAGTAATTTCCTGGGATGGGAAAGAATGGCATGGAGCAGGGATCAAAGCTCCAGCCCCCCTGTCTCTGGGAATGATTTAAGGGATTAAGGCATGTCCTGGTTTGAGCGGCAGGTGTGTGCTGAGGGAGGCAGGAGCCTCCCTTGGAATGGAGAATGAACCCCCTCCCTCTGAATTATCACAATTCTGAAATTGAGGGGCTCTCGGGCAAAGACACGGGGAGAGGAAGGACAGTTCTTTATCAGGAGAATTAAGATGAAAATGCAGCGATACAAAAACAACCCCTGGCAGAGCCAGAGCCAGCCTGGCCCCTGTGGGTCGGCTGTGGGTGGCAGTGCCATGGAATGGTGGCTGCAGCCCTCCTGGAGCGGCAGAGGTGGCTCTGCTGGAGCAGGGATCCTGCAGGAGGGGGCAGTTCTCCTCTGAAGGTCCAGTGCTGGTGGCTGGGCCTGGTCTCCTCTGGCAGTGCAGGGGCAAAGGCTGCCCTGGGGTTCCGGAGCTCAGATTTTCTCCAGGTGGGAATGCCTGGCTCCTGCCCCTGGCTGGAGCCTCTCCCGAGGGGATGCTGGAATTTTATCAGCCTGCAGTGAGACTCCATGGCCCATCCACAGCAGAGCTCTCCCCGGAGGGAGGGTGGGTCTGGGAGAGCTGCAGGGAACTGCCCCCGCTGGATTGAAGAGCTGCCCGGGACAGAGGACATGGCCGGATTGTGAGGGATGGGTCAGGGAGGAGAGGAGAGCACTGCTCCCTGCTGCGCGGGCGCTCACAGCACACACTGCAGCCCAGACAAGGTGTGACCCAGCCCATGGCAGGGCCTGGGAATGCTCCTTCCATTGCATCCGGGAATCCTGGAATCCTGGAATCCTGGGATAGTATTTCCCCTCTCCCCGAGAAACCTCTTTCAATGTGTTGAGTACTCTTAACAAGGGATGTCTGGAATTAAAAGTGAGTTCTACAAGAAGATTCCAGTGGATATTCAATATTTAATAATAAATTTAGGTTTCTTCCCGGTTTTAAGGTTCTTCTTTTCGGTGTTTCATCCCATAAAGTCTGTGGAAAAGCTGCCTTTCCCGGCCTGTTTTGATAATCCATAGGCCATTCTCACCACAGGCAAACCTCAGAAAATCCTCCTGGCTGGGGATTCCTTTCCCTTTTATTCCTGGATTGCCATTCAAGGCTTCCCGCTGACCTCTGCCTGCCTGCCACTATCAATAAAAAATAATAAATATAATTTTTTAGATTAAAAAATATTCTCGGAGCGCCACAGCTCCTGGAAAAAAAACTCCAAAATACTTATTGAGATGTAAACCCTAAAAAATTCTTTCCAATGTCATCCTCAATTTCTGCCTCTCAGCTTCCCAGAGCCCCTCTCCCAACCGTGTTCTCCACCACCTCCACAGCTCCTGCTCCTCTCCTGAAATTCCCACCTGCTCTTCCCATCCCACCGCCCACCCACCTGCCACGCTCCAAGGATGGCTTCCCTCTCCTGGCAGCTTATCCTGAGCTTTTTTTAGGAGCAGGAGCACAGCAACACCAATTAGTGCCCCAAATTCTTGCAGGAATATCATTAAGCCTGGAAAGAAACTCCTAATTAAAGACTTGTTTGTAATTTCCCTCCTATTGTAACGCTCTGCCGGATCTTTTCCGCCTTAAAATAAATTCACAAGGAGAGGATTCAGCTGGAATTTGCCTTGGTTGGTTTTCAGGGCTATCCCTCCAGAAAATACCAGGGTGAACACAGGAAAAGTGGATGAACTTAGGAGAAATCCCACTGTGGTGTCCCATTCCAGGAGGGGAGGGAACATGTGGGAATGCCGGTGCTGGAAAAGGAATGATAAAAGCCAGAGGATCTGGAAAAGATTCCCAAGTTTTATTTGTAAATTATAAACTTG
>WAAG01058334.1:149519-160693 GCA_013390105.1 Tichodroma muraria | reverse complement strand
AAATGCAGGAACCTGTGTGAGTGCAAAATCCTTTCTATGAAATAGCTCTGTAAATCTCCCCACTTTTCTTGGAGTGCCTGGCGGCTGCTTTGCCAACAGGATGCTATTGATCGTCACTTGATCACTTAAAGGTTCAGCTGGGATCTTCTTGCTTTTGGACTTGCTTCTAGGTTTTGGACTGCTAGACACATTCTTGGAGCACTCTAGAGGACATCCAGATGGTCCTTTCCAAGAGGAGGCCATTAGTTACCTAAATCCTGTCTTTCCAAAGTATTTGGCTGTGGCAGCTGCACACTCTCCTATGTACAGTCCAGACACCTTCATTCATGGAGAATTTCCACCATACACTTGCACAGAGAAGCACTGATGCTGATGCCTGGCATAGCAGAGAGAAAAGCACAGGCTTTCTGATACAAGAAGAGAACCTTCCAGAGAAAATCTGAAGTAGGTTCTCCATCTCCTTGATATTTTTCTTAGAACACGCTATCCTGATATTACCAATTTAAGTTTGTAACTGTGTGGCCTTCAGTTTGTAAAGTACTTCAGAGTCCTTGTGCAGTTCTTAGTGATGGGACCAAGGCCCTGTGAGAAAGTGACTGCATTTCTTTCCACTGTAGCTGACCTTCAGCGGTATGACAGTGGAACACGACCAGCGATACGTTCATTTTGCATCCACTAAGCACCTCTTCACACCCATTGCTGTTGGACGCACCCACCCCCCGACACAGGTGAGCATCTTGGAGCCAAACCCAGCAGCAAGAGTAGGGAAGGAGCTAGTATTACTGGATCCCAAGGACAGGCACTGTCTGAGGCAATTCTCAGAAAACGGAATGGCCTCCATAGGAAAGCATCACAGGAGAGCTGTGAGGATGGCTAGGACTCAGTTCTAGGCAGAGTTTGGAAATAGCTGCTGGGATGGCAGCAGGCAAAGTACTTCTCGCCATCTCCAGTTTGACAGGATTTGATGTTTGCTCTAATCAGAATGCTTATGAGGCGTGTTGGGCTGTTCACTTATTCTCTTGCATTGGATCTGAGTGAAAACTTGCCTAGCTGCTCCAAGTACTCTGGAAATAAATCCTAATTACTTTCTTAGTAAATTAATTTAACTTCCTTAAACACTTATTCAGCCAAAAGGCAGCTTTGATTCTGTTCTGCCTAATTTACTTGGGAAATGAACAAGTCTGAATTGAATTAAGAGCACTTTAATACAAGTGGTTTTGCATTTTAAGTAATCCGCTTTACAGTGATCCCTTTAGCTAATCTGTATTAATTTTCCCCTAGTGTAAATTGGCAGGACACCATTTGGTGAGGCACTTTGGTTATCAATGTACATGTGTGGTGATAAACCTTCAGCACAGCTGCCTATCAGAGCCTCAGTGTTAAATTTTGACACTATGAGGTCTCCTCATTCTTAGGAGATAAGCTGATTAATTAAATATTAATGCTTATCAGCATCCTCTGGGGAAGCGTTAACTAGTTTAACTTGTACCTCATATAATAAGCGCTGCTCTTTCTGACTCACTTCAGATTTATAAACTCTACAATGGTGGCTCCATGCCTGTGACATTTGAGGTTCAGCTAGACAACATTGTGAAGATACAGGAGAAGAATTTTCGGCATCCTGTGTTTGTCTGCCTAACTCCTAGAGGAGAAATCCCCCCTGGTGAAACAGGCCACATTGAGTGGATCTTCTCCCCACTGGAAGCTAAAACATACATGGTAAGAGCCTCCTCATGACTGAAAGAAACAAATTCTGTTGTTGACCTAAAGTTCTTTAGATTTCTTACTAGTGGTTGGTCCGTGTAATGCTACAGCTGAATTGAGCTCTATGCCTCCAAGAAGCAAAGAGTCTTGAGAGCAAATAAGTGGCTGGTCTGGTCTGGAAATGGAGCAGATAAATTTGTCTCATAAGTTTTTTCTTCCCAAGAAGAGGTATCTTCCACAACCAGAGTCATCCCAGTATATATTTTTCAAGGATCAAACAGTAACTGGGGATATCAATGGTATTTGTTCAGATTTGTGGTTTATTGTTGGCCTCCAAAAATTCCCAGCAAAGAGACTGAAGTCAGTGTCTCCTATCGTTGCAGTGTATGCTGCTGCAAACCTCTGAAAACAGCCTTCCCAAAGACCACTGTCCTGGCCTGCAGCAGGCAGGCAAGGCCAGAGCTGTAGTGCTGCTTGTTGCTTCAGTCTGTGATGAATGCACAGATAAATAAATAAATTTAGCTTTAAAACTCCAACCTTTGCTCCAGGAGGGAGTCTCCGTCCATCTCATAGCGTAACTGGCTAATTGACTACTTAACCAGCTTTCCTGGGCTAGCAGGAAGGGCCAATGCCTGAAAGAGCAAAAGAGACTGGATTTGTCTTTATCCATGCATGGACTGTATTTAGACCAGTCCATTAGCAAGTATGCTAGCTTATTGCACATCTCTCCCAAATATGACTCTGGACTTAAAACTTCTATCTTGTCCGAGGCAGGTCGACGTTCTCATCCACATCCTGGAGGGTGAGTCGACCCAGATTACTTTCCAGGGAGTAGGCTACAATCCAAATAATGTAGGAGAGGCTGCCACATCCAGCCAGCTTTTTTCTTCTGCAGTCATTCCAGGTTCTGCCAAGCTAACTGTGCCTGGGCAGGTAAGTCCAAGTGTGAGATACGAGCAATATGATCAGTCCAGAAATGTGTGAGAGAGACTGAAATATACAGGTGGCCCCATCTTGCAGTAGTCTGTGTTGCAGGAGAGCTCATTTGCCATGAGGTGGAACAAGATATTTCTCTTCCAGCAGGTGATCTAGAGCTTAACTCATGTAATCTGAAAGGTGTCTTCCTTCCAGCTTGTCACTTTCATAGCCATTAGAACAACAATGGGTTTGGGTTTGTTCATGTACTGAATTTTTTCTTAGAAGTTACCTCCCATCACAGCTGCCTTTCTTCTGTGCAGCTACACCACCTTCTTCTTTGGTAAATTAGTCTCTAAAAGACCATTATACTCCTGCCGTACTCTGTCAGGCCTTGGCTGCCACCATTTCCCAGCCAAACTCAGGTGATTCATAACCTGACTGCAGGATGGTCACCTATTCAGGCACATGCAGAGGAGTGCACTTGTTTGACCTGCCGCTGGCTCAGCAAGAGCTTGTCTGGCTGGCTTGAGCTGGCCTGCCAGCCTGGACAATCTGTTGTTAAACTCACCCACAGATCCAGGCACAGTGAATGAGCATTACACAGCAGCAGCAGAGGCTGCCTTCTGGCAGGTAAAGGATTCAACCTGTGTGACATTAGCATGCCTTCCTTGGAGCCAGCCACAGCTCCACGTGTTCTTTTGCTTCCAGCAGGGCAATTATATTCCTGAGAACAGCAAAGAGAAGATGATTGTAAACTGCCTCAGTCTGACAGTGAAGATGGCATTCTGCAAGGCTCTGTTGTCTGAAATCAAGTTTCTTTCTCTAATGATTACTGTACTTAGAGATTGCATTGTGCCTGGAGAATGGGACGAACTAGTAGTATACTGTTAGCAAGGTGTATTAGGGATCAATTTCCCAAAACTCACAGTCAGGTTGATAGGGATTTTGCACAAGCACACACCTCATGTTTCTCAGCTGAAGTTGGAAAAGGCATGCAAGTGCTTCAGAGAGAATCAGGTTGTTACTGGACTTCTGTGCTCCTGAGATCCTCTCCTGTCCAGCACCAGTGTTGTCTTATTCATTGCTCACTCAATCCCACTGCAACATAGCTGGCCTTTTGATGTAAAGTCACTGTAACCAGTGCAAAATTGAGAGAATTGTTACACTCTCTCAAGTTGTTATAGTAAAGATACCTGGGTAATATTATCTGTGAACTGCTGGACAACTTAGAGATAGATGTATGGCTGTAAGATTCCCCTTCCCCAATGGCTAGGTCCCATCTTCCTTCCCTGCTGTTCCTTCTGGCTTTTCCTTGCTTCCTGCAGGCAGCCACCTTGTCCCATCACAGGATTTGCCTTGGAAATATCCCAGACTGCACCAAAGCTGGTCGACTTGTCTTTCTCAACAATATCTCAAAGAGCAAGGCAGTGGTGTTTGCCTGGCAGATAAGCTCCTGTAAAGAAAAGGTGAGTCCTCTTTGGTCTACAGCCTTCCTGCCCATCTCTATTGTGCCATGAAAGGACCTTACAGCTCCATTTTCAACAAGACACTCAGTTCTAGGGAATTGGCTTTCTACTAGATGATGAAAGGAAAAGTGAAGGCAAGGGTTAGGGGAAGTAGTGAAGTGAAGGACAGGGAGAACAACAGGAATTCAGAAGGGAAATTTGAAGACTTTGGTAAGGTTATATGAAGCTGGAACTAAAAAATGTGGTAACAAACCTCAGGACTCTGTCCACCAGCAAAGGCCATGTTTGTTCTTAGAATATATCAACTGCATCTCTCTCATGCCACATACATCTGAGAAGGAGAGGTGTGTTCCCTGCAAAGAGAAAGCACACAGGAAGGTCCCAGGACAATGAAATAGCTACTCTGGGGGTTTTTTTTCTGATTTTTAAAAAAATTTTGTTCTGCTGCCCCCACCCCTATGCCCAGGTATTGGAGATTGCTCCAGAGTCAGGGGTTGCACAGCCTGGAGAGAGTATCCCCTGCTTCATCACACTGCAACCTACAAGGGATCCCTCCATCTGCAGAATAAATCTGGTGTGTGAGGTGAGACCCAAGAGGTACCTGTGTATTACCATGATCTGGGAATGTTATTGTGGTTCCCAAATGGCTGGAAGCAGGAGTCACCTCCCTGCTGCTTCCAGCTGAAGGAATCCTTCTTTGATACATACTTCTTATTCCTGAAGACATTTAGCTTCATCCTTTCTGATGCTTTAAGTGTCTTTCTGTCTGTGGCTCACTAGATGAAATATAATTGTGCAATGTATGGCTTTGTGAGGGGAACCCAGCTGCTAGAAGGGATGATTTGAATGGGAATGGCTTTAAGTGGACGCTAAAGACTTGATATCTGTAAAAACAAGTCTCGCTGCTTTAATATTACTGGGGGCACAGACTAATAGTAGTGTCCCTCTCTACGCTTTCCAGGTTTTCTTTGGCAAGAGAGTATATCTTCTCTGTCTGAGTCTTAAAATACCACTGTCTTTTTCCTCTTCCTGCCACTGGAATACATGGAAAGCTAGTGAGTTTCTTTCTGGGACCTCCTGAAGGGGAGAAACAGGCATGGACTTGAGCCAGAGACTGTTATTTGCAACTCTTTTCTAACCCTGCTCCCTTCAGTTATGGTTTGTTTCATAGGTGTACATCCAGGAGTCCCTGGTTCAGTATGAGAGGGACCTGCACGAGTGGGAAAAGGCGAAGGAACGGCAAGCTGTGGAATTCACCATCACAGAGAAGGACCTTGGGACTAAGAAGAAGCTAACGTTGCCTTCAGTGGTAAGTGCTCTCAAAACCTTGCACCAACTTAGCTTGGCTCAAGAAACAGCAGCCAGTGTTGACAAGAAACATTCTTTAGGAAAACCTAGGCAAGTTGTTAAGAGGACATGAGGCTCTGATCTGTTAAAGACCTCAAAGCTGATCTGTGGTTAGTGGAAAATGAGATCTTGTTTTCTAGCCAAGAATCATCTTACAAAGTCTGAAATTGCTAGTGACCATCTGAAATTTGGAAGTGCATGAGAAGCCTTTGGAAAAACAAAGCCAGTGGTCCTGGAAGCTAATGGTTGGATTTTTAACCATGAATAAACACTGGAGAGAAATGGGTAGCTAGCAGTAAGAATGTGGTCTGAATGAAGAATGGAGGATGAGATCATTGACTCTCAGCTGGCACAAAGTTTAAAAAAAATCCTAAGGTCTTGTTCTGCTCCGTATCTTCCCCACTTGGAAAAAAATTCTTCTTTCCTTTTTTTGTTTTTTTTTTCCCCAGAGGTTATCAGATTCTGCTGAAACAGAAAATCTTCCTGAACCCTCAGCTGTGGAATTCAGGAAATACAAGGTAAGTCAGGCCTGTGTCACTCGTGGTAGAATCAAACTGACTGCTTTAGAAAAGAGGCATATGCTGGATATCACAGTGTGGGAGTCTGGACAGAGAGCACAGCAGGATTTGTAGCTTCAAGGCTTTGGGAGACAGACTGTTTGGAGGAGCCAGAAGAATCAGACTGTCTGGCTGTATTCTCTGGCCAGTAACTTTCCAGCTGAGGTGAATGGGAACTGAAATTGGCATCAAACATGCACTCATGACTGGAGAAAGGGGGAAAGGTTTCAAATAAGCAGAAAACATGCACACAGATAGGGCAGTCAGTACCTGTACTGGTTTCATTTTGGGACCACAATGGAATGTGTGCCACAGCAGAAAGCAGCAGAACCCTGGCAGAATGTGGTGCTGACTTTGCCCTCACCTCAAGAAGAGCTGTGCTCTGTTCCTCAGGAGAAGCTGCAGTCAGGAACTGCTTTGGTTTAAGTACACAGAAAGCTTTAAAGTTCAATTTGCCTGGTTCATCAGTTTCCACTCAAGTGCACAACTGTATGCACTGCTTTAAGACAGCTTTTCCAGCAGTGGTGGGAAGGTGGGAAACAAGGTCCCAGTGAGTGCTCTGCAGAACTACCTGGGCCCAAAGGAAGAGCCAGCAACACCTATAGCCATCAGCAGGATGTGCTGTGGGAATGACAGGGCTCAAAGCTCACCCAAGATGTGGAAAGATTTAGGGGAGCAGAGGGGAGGCTGGGCCTGAGACGACTGAGGCAACAAGGAGATGCAGCTTGTTATCTCAGTAATGCTACTGCAGTGAAGCTGTAGCAATGCTCCTGAAACCCCATAGAGTGCCTTTGCATACCCTGTTCTGTTTTGTGTGAAGGAATTAGCTCAGGGCAACTCTAGCTTGGACTGTTTGCCCTGTGCTGTTCAGTGTGATCAATGATGCAGGTCAAGGCGTTCACTAGATGAGCATAATGATGGCTGTAGAAAGGTAAAAAGTTTCATTTAATCCTCTAGGGTTTTCACCTGTAGTGATAATTTGGAGCCTGCTGTGTCTGTGTAAGGAGCAGTGAAGGCCCCTAGCCTCATTCCCAGAGGAATGAGACAGCCATGTCTCAAAGGTCATTGAAGTCCTGTGATGCCTGAGGACTTCTCCAGATCTCGGTGGTGTACTTCTGGCCCAGGCATCCTGGTTACTGCTCTAAGAAACTTCTCCCAACCTGTCTGCTGGTAATGCAACCCCAAGCTGGCCCATGTAGTGTGGCTGGAGTCAGTTCCTGGTTTCCCTTCAGGTTTTGGGGAGGACAGTTTCCCCATGCATTCCATCCATGTATGTCACTTCTCCTGCAGCACTCCCAGTGTGCTTCCACAGTGATGGATTGGAGAACAACAACCCCAAGTACCTTAGGGAGACCCTAGAGCACTGTTGACACTTGGAGCTGGTACACTGGACAATGAGAAGGGAACAGGCCTGATTTCCACTATGGATGCTCCTGCCTGTTATCAGTACTGCGGTGCTAAGATCATTTTGATACCTAGGATCTGGTGGCTCTGGTTGCTGGGCTTTCAGTTCTCATGCCTGTGCTGAAGCCTACACCAACCTACTTGTGGCCAAAGGACCAACTATATGCCTGCCATTTCTTTCTCTCCAACAGACATTACCCCCTATTAAAAGCCACCCTACAACCAGTCAGCCACCTGGACACATTGAGAGGGGGTTGGACAAAGACCCCAACCAGGTGTGGGTCAAACCAGAGCCTCCCACGCCCTTGCTTTTACACCTTGATGTGTCAGCCAGGTCCTATGCTATTGAGGACTTTCTCAGCAACTTCGCCTTGGATTTTCCCAGATACTTCTTGTCCCGGTAAGAGATAGAGTTTTTTGGATTGGCAGCTTCTTCTGAGCCAGGGCTGCCCATGCTCTGATATGCATTGAATTTGGCACTCTGCTTTGCTCCTCTCCAGTGCCTCAGAATTAGTTATAAGACATGTCTTGCTTTCCTCAGCACTAGCTGACATGACCTCTTTCTCTCCCCACATCAACTGTCAGAGCTCAGTGTTCCTCTTTTCTGACAGTGTCCCTGCTCCTGTCACAGGTATGACAGCTCCTACCTCCATCCCCTGCTTGCCTGCACTGCTTGCCTGATCTGCTGCTACAGTGCCAGGAGGGTGCTGGTCTTTGAGAGTTTCGTTCTGTAGTGCTGGCACTGATGGAACAACTCTTCCTTTCCCAGCCCTTTCAGTGCCCAGCCCTCAGAGAGCGAATTTGTGGATGGAAGCAGGCACAGAAACAGGACGGACATTGAGCCCAAATGGCTGTCCCTGGCTGCTGCTTCTAAACAGGAGCTGGAGGTGGTGACTGACATACTCACAGGTATCATCAGGTGTGTGTCCCTTCACCCTCATCTGGTTTGGAGACCCTGTCCTCCAGAGAATTCGTGCAGCATGGGCAGCCCTCTGCTAGTCCTAGAGGAATCTGTGCACTCTTGTTGCCAGAATGGGGAATTCGCCTGCCAAAGGCTGTCTTGGGGATTATGAGCTTGGATCTTGGAGTGACAGCCAAGGCAGGAGCTTTCTCCCCAGACAGGGACTGAGCCCATCTTTCCAGAGTTCCCAGGAACCAGGGAATCTACCTGCTATGAATCTTGGAAACAGGCTGCACTGGGGTGCACCTATTCGGTTTGTGAGCTGCGCAAATGTAATGAACCAGCACTGGGGAAACAGAGATAGTTTCACTGGCTCAAGCCCTCTTGCTGCTTCCCTTAGGCCCAGAAAGCAAGAAGGTACAGACTAAATGCTGACATCAGTCAGTGGTTTCTTCTGATTTGTGGTGTCTTGTAATAATCCTCTGGGTCATAGAGAGAGATGATTTGCTGGAACTTATCCTTTATTTTCCTCTTCCTAGAAGCCTCTTGGAGGACGGCCACTTCCAGAAGTCAGTGAGAAAAATCCAAGATGAGCCTATTCCATATTTCTCCCAGTTCCAGTCTGCAAAATCAGCAGAGCTCCAGGACAGTAGACAGGACTTCACGATCCCCTCCAGGGTCTCTGCTTCAACAGATCTTGACCTTGAAAAGGATGGAGAGAGGGAAAAACTGAGTCAGGAAACCTCTCCCAGTGATTTGCTGGAGTCTTGCGAGACTTTCCACCATAAGCAGTTGAGAGAAAAGGAGATAATAAATAGGTGAGGAAGAGCTCACACATAAAAGCCAAGAACTGCCCAGTCAAGAGAGCCATAGCAGTACACTGCCTGGCCAGAAATTAATTTCTCTTCAGCCCTGCAGCATTTCTGCTGGTGTGTTCTGTGTTGTCTGGGTGGAAGTCGATACTGGCCCACTAGCCACCCTCTCCCAAAAGTGGTTTGTGGGGAGAGAAGGTTTATTGTGTCTGGGGTTGAGCCATGGGCAGTGCCAGGATTCTGGTAATGAATGATGTCTGCTTTATTCTCAGGCAGTCCAGGCCATATGAGACATTAGGGTGCAGTATGTGCTTACCTTACCTTGTATTTTCACTGCAATATTTCACCACCTTGCATTTGCTGTGGCTGCTCCCTTGTACACTGCTACAAACTGCAAGCATTATTCACTAATAGCAGCTACAGAGTAGTGTGGAGGGAGAAACCAGTAAAACTACAGTCACCCAGCTCTGTCTAAGGTCAGGGCCTGAAAACAGCTGGTGACAGTTCTGGGACAAGGGTCAGCAACCCATCGCTCAAGTCTTTGGTTCATTGGACTCAGTGTGTAGGAAACAGTGCATGCTCCACTACTGTGCCTGATGACTCCTGTCAGGAGTCACAGCAATCAGCCTGCCTTATCTGCTTTCTGATAGCTGTCCTCTGCTGTCCTTCTGTCCTTCTAGGCAGCCAGCTGTTGGGAACCTTGTGGAGCTGCTGCTGGAAAACACACTGCAGAATATCCTGATCGAAGCCAGCCGTGGGGAGGTGGTGCTGACAGCCCGGCCCAGGGTCATTGCTTTACCCCCCAACCCCCCCCGAAGGTAGCAGAGTGTATCTGTGCTCAGGTGGGGGACAGGACCTGTCTTTAACATGTCAGGCTGAAGCACAGCCCATTTTCTAGACCATGTGGGTCAGCTGAATCCCTGCCTATCAATGCCAAGTCTGCCTGTGCAAAATGAAGAATCCACTCCCAAAGTCTCTGCCCCCTCTTGGCTTGTCCTGAGCCACAGAGCAGAGGTGGTAACAGTACAGCCTTTCTGTGGACCTGAGACCCTCATGCAGCTCTGGGGCAGGGCCCTGTGGGTGACCAGCTGGCCTGAGGCACTGGAGAGCCTAGCAGGAAGGGTCCTTCGGGAGAAGGGGTCAAGGAGCAGGCAGCACAGCCTCTGACAGCAGAAAGGGAGCGAAACTTTCATAGTCCAAAGTGGTGTGGGATCTAGTTAAGTTGAGGGAATAGCCACTGGTGGGGAAAATAGATTTGGACCTGAGTGAAGAGCGTAAGGGTTTGCCCTAGCTTGGGCAGAAGTGCAGAGAGATGGGATTGAGGATTAATGGAGGAGGGTTGTTGGATGTAGATGTCATCTCCAGAGCTGCCATCTCTTCTTCAGAATCACCAACTCGGCACCCCCGCCCTCCAGAGTGTAGCTGCTGGGTGCTGTGCTGCTTAAGCTCTTCAAATGCATCAGCTCTCTCCATTCTTCATCCCTGTGATGTCCAGAGCAACTCGGACCCTCCCACACCATGACCTTAGCTCAGCATGCTGGCTTTCTCTGAGGAGGTATGTCCTGATTATGTTCTCAGCACTTCTGACAACTCCACAGCAGAGTTCATGAGATCTCTCCTCTCTGTGGCTGGCCACATCATCGGAGAAGAACTCTACGCTACAGGGAGCACATGGACAGCCACCATGACAATTCCCACTACCCTCAGTCTATACCAGCTGAGAGGAGTGGAATCTGCTTTGAAATGTAGCTGAGGAAGGACTGGCATCTGGGCAATGAGGTGATGACATCAGTAGGATGCAGTTATTGAATCCTCCTCCCCTCCTTGCTCTCATAGTGGCTGCAAGTTCCCCTTGCAGTGACCAGTCCGAGGGGGCAGCTGCAGCACCATCAGCACACATGGCAACCCAATAAAAGCAACTTGACCTTCAGACACTGACACCGTGTGTAACATGTAATTCATGCATCTGGGTTTGTAAGCCCTGGAGAAGGTTTTCCTTTTTCAAACTGCAAGGCTATCACCTAAGGAAGGGGATCCTCTGAGCCTTGGCTTGGCCTTGGGGGGG
>WAAG01058334.1:115845-149485 GCA_013390105.1 Tichodroma muraria | reverse complement strand
GCTGCAAGAGGTGTCACGATGAAGGAGCAGGTTTGTCACAGCCGGGAGGTGGCAGTATGAGTCGCGAGAAATCCCAGTAGCCAGCACAGAACAGGCTGATGCTGGGATCCAGCTGCTGCTCCGAGGTAGGAACTGCAGGTCGGTTGTGCCAGGCAATGGGGCTGCATTTGCAGCATCTCCCTTGTTCCGCTGTACTGCTATGGCCTCTGCAACATGGGGCTTATGCAGACACCCAGCTCTGGTGAGGATGCAGCTTTGGTGTTCCCCTCCAAACCCTCATCCCAGTGCCAGGACCCAGCCAAGACCAGAGCTGCATCTTCTTCCCTTGCATCCTAAGAGAAGACTGTGCAAAAGGCGCTGTGGAGGGCTTTTGCCCCACTCAGCAGAGGGCAGTTGCCTGCTGTGCCTGGGGTACTGCGGCTCACCCAGCTTCACCCCAGCACTCCTCTCTGTGCAGGAGCCCTTCCTGCGTAACCATTACTAAGCCCCAGGGCCGAGCTGTTCCTGTTGTCAGAGATACAGCAGAGGCACTGCCAGTTCCTGAACCCAGCCTGAGTGCCTTGGGCCTTCACATGGGTCCTGGGATCCTTCTCATGAGAAGTGCAAACCCTCTCCTCCCTTCCCGATACTCAGCATGCCAGGTCTCCTACATCACAGCAGTCTTTCTGTATTCCTCTGGGCTTTGACTAGTGCAGAACAGATAGTGCAGAACCACTTACTTCCTCCATAGCTCAAGGACAGCAGCGGGGCCTGGCTGTTCAGTCCACTTGGACTGATTCTTCTTGGTCCAGGGTCATCCTCGCTAGGATTTGTTCACTGCAGATGCTTTGTAGTCCTGTAACAAAGTTCCCAAATGGATAGCAAAGGCAGGTGCAGAAACCTCACTGTTGCCCTAAAGCAGTTTGAATCCAGCTACGCAAGGGCAGCATGGAGCGGTGAAGACAGGGACAGTCAGTTTGTCCATCTTCCAACCTGCTGTGTGATCTAATGCTCTTTAGGCTGCATCACTGCAGCTGCACCATTGCATCCATTACCTGGAGGAGTTAGCATGGGAAATGCTGTGTGTTAGTCTGGTGTAGCATCCAAAAACAAATGGAGAGAGCCCGAATGCCATCAAATGTGCAAGGAATTATTTTTGCCATTAAAGCTCCTATTCTCCCCACTCTCCTGTGCTCCCATCCTGGACTTGGAGAAAACAGAACTCACACTGTATTTGCCTGTTGGAGCACTATTAGAAGGAAATTCTCTTGTTTGATAAGCATCACTCTAGTAGGAGAGATCTCTCCAAGATGATGCCTTGCCTTAAACAACAGGTGAGCCAGGGAAACAGATTTGAGAGCTGTTTGCACCTGTGAAAGAGAAGTATTTTTTCTCTCAGCTCATTTAAGGGGCTGTGAGATGGCAGTATATCACCTGTGTTGTAGGTCTTCTCTGGTGCCTGTTAACCAGAACCACGCTGAGTGCACTAAGCAAAGAGAGTAGCAGCTGTCACACACTTTTTTTTTATTTTGTCCTCATCCTAAAATATAAATACACCAGGGGCAGTCTCTTTCCCAGGTTGGGGAAATTCCCAATTCCTCTTCTCAAGTTGGGAACAAGTCCCTGACCGTGGTTTTGGAAAACACTAATGTGTGACTGAGCCACATCACTGTCCTGTTAGCAAGGATAGACAGCAGCACTCCCAGATAGTGCTGGGGATGAGCTCCGCATAGTGTGGGGCCTTCAGCGTGGATGTTCTCACTCCGGGGCTTCTCTCTCACTTGGATCTTTGGGGCAATGGTGAAGTGAGAGAAGGGCAGAGATGTGCAGAGCTGGCAGGAAGAGAGTTTCCCTTAGCAAGAGGTTTTGTTGGTACCCTGGAAAGGGCGATGAACTTGTGGGACTATAGCAGGTCCAAACCCACCTGAGCTCCCAAAAGAGGGGAGAAGTCCTGTTTCTGCTAGTGACATTTGGGTCTCAGGCAGGAGGAAGTTTGAGCTTGTTCTACTGTCTCCCAGGGCTGGATTTGGCCCCTGCCCAACAGAGCTACATTTCTAATGCACATCTCACCAACAGAAATATTATAGGTACAGGTCCTGCCTCTTCCCATTGGTGTTTGGGTGGTGGAATGGGTGATGTTCCCACGGGACCGGGGTTGGTAGCCAGGCCAGGCTCCCGACAGGTATATGGCCAGCACGCCAATGGCTGAGCATGAGACTGGCAAGCTAACGGGACTCCCCCTCTCCTTGTGGGAATTATCTGGAGCACTCAGTCATCAGGCAGTTAATGCAACACACAACAGGCGCTTTCTTCTTGGCTGTGGAAGGGGTGAAATGGCCTTGGGGCAGGTGGGCAACAGAAGCTATCCTGAATCCCATTAAAACATTTAACACCTGCTGAATCGTGCCATTGTGTGGAAGATAAAGGGGAGGGAACAAAGCTGCTTTTGGGCTTTCCCGACAGGGTGTCTGCTAGGCTTTGCTATCCCATTGCAGATGGGGAGCCTGACTTTCTTGCAAAGCTCCACTTGGTAGGTCTCTCTGTCAGTGTGGGGAGGGCAGCAGTGTTAGGGGACAAGGAATCAACCATTCCTTGGTTGGAATCAGTCTCATCTCCCTCTGTATAGTGTATGAGGTAGGAACCTGGAAAAGTCCTCCCCTGACCAGCTTGCAATGTCTGAAGAGCAAAAGAGTGAGGGTAATCCTTCCAAAACCCTTGGCAGAGCTGGACAGATCCTTCACCC
Organism: Tichodroma muraria; assembly: GCA_013390105.1. Classification (NCBI taxonomy): domain Eukaryota; kingdom Metazoa; phylum Chordata; class Aves; order Passeriformes; family Sittidae; genus Tichodroma; species Tichodroma muraria. The sequence continues at coordinate 146,763 of WAAG01058334.1, read as the reverse complement.
CTGGTCTCCTGCCTCCAAGATACTGGGCTTTGCTGGCTCAACTATGTCACTTTGGTATTTGGGAGTGGCGACCATGCTCTGGCCAGGCCAGGGCACCATGCTGACTCCTGATGGACACAAGAGGTGCTCTGATGTGAACTAGTCAATCCTCATTTGACAGTGAGGCAGCACAAGCCGCTTCGTGAGGAGGTTAAGGCTGCCTTTCTAAGGCCAGCCCTACCAAGAGCTCAGTCCCCGTGCTGCCCACCTGCCTGACAGGCAAGGGCACAAGCTAGTAGATGCTGCCCCAGAGATGCCAGAACAGGTGGAAGACATTTCCCAGGGTAGCAGTGCAGGGCACTCTGCAAATTCAAGGGACCTGCTTTTCTCCTGTTTTCTGTAAAGCAGCCCTGCAAGGACAGTATTTGCTGTATTGGCAAATGGTGGGGCCCTGCCCTTGCAGGAGAGAGGCTGGGGTGAAAGAGCATTTCTGACATGGTGTATAGGCTTGGAGATGTCTGCTGGCACTGCAGCAGAACCTGTGATATTTGGGGGTTTTTGCTTCTCCAGAAAGCCAATCAGCCTGTGCCAGGAGCTGCAGCTCTGTTGTGCTGGTGCATGCCGGGACAGGGAGGGGTGGGAGTCCTGTCCAGCACATTTCCCATACTAGGAAAGGAGAAATATGTAAGTCCAAGCATCACAGCCTATACAGCATCAAAAGGAGGGGGAACATCACACTTCTTCACTGCACCACAACCCAAAGTATTCATGGTATTGCATTTCTTTTGCTGCCAAAACTACTGAAAAAGGACCAGAATGAGCAAGGGCAGCAGCTTGGTATCACTCCAGCTCTTCCCAGTGCCAGGCCTGGGGGTTCCCAGCCTGCAGAGGCAGCAGCAGGTAGGAGGGATGGAGCCTGCTTTTCAAAATCCTGACTGTGAGAAGGTCAAGTCTCCAAGGAAAAAGAATTGGGTGGTAGTGGCTGCTAAGGAACTGGCACTATCCTCTTACATTTGGGAATCCATTTACTGCAACCTGCGAGTACACTCCAGCTCTGGAGGGAGCAACGGTGATGGTTTCTAAAGCACACCCAGGACCAGGATTCCTGCAGTGTACACTGTGGGGGTTAAAGCACCATTACCCCCTTCCCTACCCACAAACACACCCATCTACACAAACAAACAGGCCACTGCACTTGCACAAAGGAGCTTCTCCTGCCACCGCTGCTGCACTTCATGCTTTGTTATCCAAGGAACTGTGGGTGCCAGAGTAACTGGGAGAGAGAGCCCAGCTCCTGCTGATTCTGGCTGAGATCAGCAGAGGGCTGTCAGGGCTGAGCAGCATGGCTGGGCACTGTAGGAGTGTGTATAAACTTCTCCTGGCTTCCGTGAGCTCTGCACACTGCTCCCAGAGCAGCACGGGGGTGTCGGCACCAGTTACCCTGCTGGGCAGTGACACAGTTGGGACACAGGAGTGCCGTGACTCTGGGATGCAGTGACCCACGGGAAGCATGTGCACATGGAGTGAAACACGTGCTGTTCTTGCTGCTGTGTTAGGACAGCTGGCTTCTGGCCCGTGTGGCCATGCAGAGAACACTCCCAAAGACTCCCAAAGTTTTGTTGAGCTCTGCTTTGTTGCAAAGCTCGGAAGTCTGTGGACAGCTCTAAATGAAGTGTGAGCATTGTCCTGGTGTGCCATGGGGATTTTCAGCATGAATCAGGGGACTGGGGTGAGAACAAGGAAGACTTTTCACTGGCACTCAGACTGCTTGGGGTAGGCACTAGATTTGCTTTTCTGCCCTGAGATTTCACAACACTGTGACCTTTCAGGAGCCCAAAATACTGCAAGAAAGCCACTGCTATCCTAGAGCTGCTCAGGTAGGGTATGCTCACACCTGCTTCCCCTGGCCCCCAGCTCTCCTCTCATCTCTGCTGCAAAGTGAGCCAGGCAGGTGGGTGGAAAAGTGACAGCTGGTGTTGTTCCAGTGCAGGTTAATGAATGTCTCCTCCTCTCCCCCCCACCTCCTCCTCCCCACCACCCCAGCACCCAGGCTCCTGGCTCCTATCAGCCCATCAGGCTCCCATTAACAAAGGCAGCCCTGAAGAGTTTGCATAGAGACCTGCTCTGCCTCTAATCTAGGTGGGCTAATCGCCTCTCTTGCCCAGCCTGCCTTCCCTGGGTCAATATTTGCTCTGAGCAAACACAGAGCTGTGACAGGTGTGCTGGGGAGAAGGCTCGCCGCCGCCAGCCCAGCCCTCTCGCCTGTCTCTGCTCAGTCACATCTCTCCGGCCCCCCGATCACCGGCCAGCCAGCGCTATTTTTATCAGGACTATAAAAGCCCCATCCAGCCAGCGTCACCCTCATTTTCTGCTTGTGAGCCAGCGGGGGAAGGCGAAGCCACTCACCTGACAGCTGCCAGCGTGTCACCGGAGCCAGGTGAGCTGCTATAGCCCAGCACACCTTGGCCAGGGTCCTGCCTGCCTGGCTGGGAACAGGATACTGGGCATGGAGAACATCCTGGGGGCTTTCCTGGGACAAGTACTGGGAGTCCGGTCACACACCCGAACTCCTGGGAAGGAAGGGGATGGGCTGAGGGGACACCGTCCAGCCTGACCCCTTTCCTTAACTCTTCTCTCTCACATGTATTTTCCAAACCCTTCTGTTTCCCTCCCCTCCTCCATTTACTTTCTTCCTTTCTTCCTTCCTTTCTTCGCTCTTTTCCACCCTGCCATGCCAGTTTAACCCGCCCCTGCTCTGTTTGGCTTTCCCAGGCAGCAGGTGTCAAGCATCCAACTTTACGGACTTTACCCCCGGAGGAGCTGGTTTGGAGCAAGGATTCTGTCTCCCAGCCTGGAAGGACCCAGCTCAGGAGGAAGGGTGCAGAAGGGGCTGCTGACAGCCCAGGGCAGAGCACCCCTCCAGCCCACACTGTCCGAAGTCGGAGCATCTCTGCACTTGCCTGGCGTCGAGCCCCACGTGCAATACCTGACCTGAACGTTTTGTTCGTTCGGCTCGCGTTAGGCAGGTCCAGCCCATCTGCAAGTGCATGGCTGGCACTCACACCTGGCGCCACGGCACTCCGCTGCAGCGCGGCCGTGCCCCTGCAGCCCGCGGAGGGAGCACACGCCTGCTTGAGACTCCCGCACTCCAGGATGAACATCCAGCCCGTGTGCGGAGCAAAGCGCACAGGGGACGCGCACAACACGCAATCTCACCCAAACACAGGCAGCAGTGAACAGCCAGTGCACGCACACGAAGCAATCCACACACAGTACGCGTGAACGCCGTGGGACTTCCACATGGCACTGTGGGACATGGGACCCAAGTGGCAGTGGTACACACGGCACTCAACTTTGCAGGGTGTGATGTGCAGGACCCATGTCCACACGCCCATGGCATGGCAGGCACATGTAACACACTAGGCACATGCATCCTGCCCGTGTGGCTGATTGCTGCTTGTAGCAGCCTGCTGGGGAAGGGCAGCCTGGCCCTGGCAGCTCTGCAGAGCCATGGCAGGCACAGAGAGCCCTGGCATGGTGTTGGCCCAGGGTGGAGTTTGGCAGGCTCTGCCAAGCACCCAGGTAGGTCTCAATGGTCTGCTGGCACCAAGGGAGCTTTAACTGCTGACAGTGAAGCAGCGGGGAGGGAGGGCAGGAGCAGGCAGCAAGGAGCAGGGCAGAGGATGAGGGGTGTCACATCTTTCTCCCACCTCTCTGCCTGGATTCAGTCCTAGGACCTGCACTTCTCAGCCCTTCCAGGGACTGTCTGACTGTCCAGGGCAGGTGTTTCCTGTTGTGCACCCTAAGCCTGTAGGTCAGGTGCCAGTTCCTGCTGGTGGCAATCCCTCTGCCTATGCTTGCTGTGGAAGGGTATGGGGTGTGGTGCTGGCAAGCTGGTCGGCCTCTTCCAGTACAGCCCTGCTCACTGCCTGCCAGCTCTCCAAGCACAAGTGCTTGACCTGGACTCCTGTCCCATTCCATGTCCTGTCCCATCCCTCTCCTCCAGCAGCCAGAGCAGACATTCAGAGCCTGGGGCTACTCCTAGCACCATGGAGCCTGCAGGGAGTCACAGAGAACTAGGAGGTGGGATAGCAGTGAACCTGCTTTCCTCCCACCTCAGGATATTGATTGGGAATGGAAAGATCCCTCACCTCCCTACTGTCCATACCTGGCTCTGCCTGTGAATTCTCTGTCAGCCCTGAGCTGCTTCTGCCTTGCCCTCAGGCACAGGCACTTCTGTAGCACTGGATCCAGTTGTGGTCCTGCCATGCTCTGGGATGCTCTGAGTTTACGGGTGGATCCTGAGCCCATCTGCAGCCTCTTTGCAAACACCAAAAGGCTCAGCCCATCCACTCAGAGTGAATGGAGGAGAGGTTGGAGGTGAAGTCAGGAGTGTGCTAAGGGACAGGATGATTCCTGCTGCTTTCCCTCACCCCCATGCAGCTATGCTCAGAACAAAGCTCAGCAGCCCTGGATCCAGAGCAGGAGCGTCCTGTTCCCTCCTTGGGGTGTCCCTGCAAGGGGCAGAGATGAGGCACCTCCTAAGCTTCCTGTTTGGACAGATGCTTTGGGAAGTTTCCAACAGGTGGTGTAGGTAGGGGCCAAAATCAAAGAGCGTCTCCAGGGTTACCATGCTCCCTGCATCCCTCCAGTACTAAGTCTGCATCCTAGCCTGGGAACAGCCCCCTGATGGTGCAGTGATTGGCCCTCATTGTGGTCATGGGCCCCTTGGGTCTGTGTCTCCAGGCTGTGTCTTCTGCTACCAATCCTGGCAAAGTTGAAAAGCTGAGAAAGCACAACACATCCCCCAATATTCACAACCCTCTGCAGCTGCCCTGCTCAGGCTGGGATCAAACAGAACATGATTAATAACTCTGAGCAAAGCCAGACCCTGCTGTCCATGTGCTCCAGTCGCTGCACATGTGTCCCTGTGGGGGCAGAGCCTGGTGGAGATGGTATCTGGCAGAGCAAGGCTGCGGAAATGTGGCCATGCCGCCTCCGCTTTCACTTGGTTGCTCCAGCACCTCTGGGCTGTCTTATGCCCTAGATTAATTGTCCCCCTGCCACCTTCCCAGCCTACTCTCACTGCCCCCGCTCTGCCAGCCCAGTGGCACTGGGACACCGTGAAACCGTTCAAAGGTGGGATGGCCCCAGGAAGCCACATTGCCCCGAGGGCTGTGTTACCTGGGGAATGACTCTCTGACAGGGTTAGCACCCACGGGTGAACTTCTCAGGACAGGCTGAGCCAGAGGCTTTAAACACCCACTTCTACATGTCAGAGCCAGTGCTGGTAGCAAGGGCTGCACCAGGCTGGCATGGGATGAGGCACAGTGGGGTATTGCTGTTCTGTGCTGAGTGGTGCTCTTCCCTGAACCCTGGGCTCTGTATGGCCAGTGGCACGGCTTTGGGGACCTTGCGTCCTGGGCTGGGAATTTCCGTGGCACAGTTCTGCACCAGGAAGATTTGCATGGAGAGGGCAGGGAGCAGGAGGAGCACTGGGGAGACGCAAGTGCCCAGGTTTGGATTTGCACACAGGTGTAGTTTCACACAGGTGTATATGTACATGCGTGCCTGTGTATTTGCATAGGTGTTTCAATGTGTGTGCCCTCCCTGGCAGGCAGAGCAGAGCTGGTGCATCCCTGTCCTGTGTGTTCACCCGCTGAGCTGAACGGGTGGTGCTGGCCATGCCCCTGCTGTGCTTTCTGCTCTGTTTCCTGGTGTTCGTGCATCGGGGGAAGGTGTGGGTGTGAGCAGAGGTGTGCACTGTTGCTGGCGGCCTCTGGGCTGCTCATGTCCTGCCCAGCCCGGATGGGGTGTGCCATCCTGGGGCAGGCACTGTTTTACTTCAGGATGTGGGAGAAGCAGCTGGTTGTCCTCAGCACGCCAGTGCCCTGGAGGGGACCAGCCCACAGGGCTGTGTGGGCACCTCGGGGGCTGAGAACCAGGGTGGTGTAAGCATCCCTAGACCTCAACTGACCCCACTCAGCCTGTTTGGCACATCTCTGCTGTGCCTGAAGGAGATGCCCAGGCAGAACAGGAGCTCCGTGCCCCTGAAAGTCAGTCTGTCCCAGCACCACTGTGGATAGGTTTGCACAAGGAGATAGGCTGCTTGTGTTGCTGGGGATGAGTTAATGTTGGTGGCCAGGGTGCTGCTCCAACCTGCTCCTGGCATGGCCAGACCTGGGGCAGAGAGCATAGGGACTCTCCCTGCTCTGTGCTGGGGTCCTGCACTCCCCTTGCCAGGCTGTCGCTTTAGATACTCTCACCGGGCAGTGAGTCTGTCCCACACATTACCCCCAGCTGAAGAGAAGACATTAAGGAGAGGCAGTCTTCAGTCTGCCTGGACTCTGGGACAAGCTTATCACCCTCTGTCAGACAGGGTGGAGGGGAGAGGTGGGTCCCAGGCATGGATCTGCATTCTGCTGTGGTGAAACTACAGGCAGTTCTGCACACTCCAACCCATTCCTGGCCGTGGGGAGTATCAAGGACAGCATAGGTACAGCCTGGCACCCTGCACCCACAGACCACTGGGGTGAGGGGACATGTTTTACAATTGCCCCCAAGAAATGTCTTTGAACCCCCATGAGAGAAAGTGATAAGGGAGAGCCCTGATGAAGGATTCAAGATGCTGGGGAGAAAAACCCAGAGCTTATACTAGTCCTGCATCTTGGAGCATATCAGCCTCATCCTCCCACGGGGCCTCCAGGGAAGGGGTGAGCGATGGGGTCTTCTCTTCCCAGCCAGTGGCTCTGGGACCTGTGTGGGCAGCCTGCCCAGGGGATGGACACTGAGCAGGTTGCCAGAGCTGCTGCTTCTGGCCCAGCTATTGCTGGCTTTGGGAGCCCTGAGGCAGGATGTTCTGTTCTTGCAGCAGTGCCTGGCTCAGCCCCCGCCTGTGCTGATCCTCAGAGCTGCTGGAGGAGGGGACCTGCTACTGCCAACCTTTTCATCTGCCTCCTGCATGAGCATCACCCAGGCTTGGGGTGCCTGCCACTACAGATGTGGCCAACAGAGCAGTGGAGGTGCACTGGGGTGGAGTGGGATCTTGGCCAGGTGCCAGCTGAGATGGTATCCCCTGGCTCTGAGGCTGCCAGGGGCTGCCAGCCTTAATCTTGCATTTTGCACCTCCATGACAACACTCTAGTTGCTGTAGGTAAAGCTGGCATCTGATTAGTTCACCTGGTGGTATCCCTCCAAATATGATACAATGTACTGAAGGAGATGCATCAGCAGTTGCACCCAGGCCAGGCTGGGTGTGGGTTGGGACATGCTCCCCTGTCTCCATCACTGCACCCCTGGGACTGGTCTGCACCGGGGACTCTGTGAGGACCAGCAACCTTCTCCAGGACACTGAAGCTATGGGGTGCCCTGGAGGTGCCAGGCTGAGGTCACCTGTGGTAACAAGCAGAAGGTCACGGTGGCTGGCACCAGTGGGCTCCCTTCCAGGTCAGGATGTGGACCAGAGGACCAGAGGACCAGATACTGGCTCCTCTGCCCTAGTGCCTGGCATTCCCAGCTGGGTAGGGTGTGACAGAGGGGACATCTCAGGCTGAAAGGGACATGTCAACCTGGGTTCCCTTTTGGAGCAGTCTGGCTTGGTTTTGTGCTGCTGTCAGTTCCCTACCAGGGCTGGGCCAACCTGGGGAGGCAGCCTTTGCCACCTGCTCACACCCAGGCTGTAATCCACAGGCAGGAGGTAAGCAGCTGGTGGAGCCTCCCTGACCTTCAGGTGGGATTAATCCCCATGGGAACAGTGGGGAGCAGGCAGGTGAGGCCACAGATCCCCTGGCAGTTCGTGGGGACAGAGCAAGGCTGGCAGAGTTGGGGATTGATCACATCCCCATGCTGGGGGCGGCCAGAGTCAGATCGTGTATGGGTGGCACAGGGTGAGCCTTTGTCCCTGGGAGTATCCTTGCCTTAGTGGGTTGTTGCAGGTGCACCGCCAGAGCTGTGGGTGCCACAGGGCAGAGTGGGCAGCCATAGTCCCACAAGGAGGGGGTGAGCAGCGTGCCTGGCATGGCCACCTCTGGGACAGCTGGTGGGCAGGTCTGGAGGGCAGGTTCCAGTGGGGGTACTAGTGGCTGGCTGAGGTGCTTGTGGAAATCTGAGGCTGGGGTGAGGGCCGCTGCATGGAGGACCATCTCAGCCAGCTGTGCGCAAGACCCAGCTGTGAGTGAGAACGTGTGAGTACCCCTTGCATTGTGTCCCACTTGCTGTGACCTCCATCGCATCCCTGCCCTTCCCTAGCTATTGATGACAGTATCCTGAGACCAGTCAACATCTTGGTCCCCAGTGGGCTCCTCTCCCACTCACCCTCTGGACTCATCCTGCCCTAGGGGCAGCAGGAGCTGCATCTGGTATGCGGCAAGCCCAGCCTTGGGGGAATCCGAGTGCCTGGGCCTTCTCTCGGCACGGAACAGCTGGCAGCCCACGGTGTGCGTGTGTGCCTGCGTGGGAGCTAATCCCAGCAACATCTGCCAGGCTCTTTGCGATCCTAAGAGTTTCTGGCTGCAGGGATGGGATGGCTGGGTGCGCAGGGGACACGTGCGTGTGGGGCAGCTGGCGTGTGCCAGGGCTTCCTGTGCAAGGCAGCGCCCGCGTGAGGAGGCTTCTGTGGCAGGTGTGTGCCTGTACACGTGGCTCATGTGGCCAGCAAAGCTTCTGGAGGGGAGAAGTGGCACTGGGGACTGCAGCAACCCTCTTGGCTCTGGGATCCAGGGATCCAGCAGGTGGAAGTAGGGGTTTTGGCTGGGATTATCCAATCCTGGTGTGGCCATGTTCAGAACAGCCCTGAAGAACTGGTGACTGGGCAGAGAAAGAGGGTGTTTGCATCCTTGTCAAGGAGGATGATTTCCCACAGAAATGAGGCTGGGGGAGAAAGGGGAGGAAAAAGGGAGCAGTGGGGCTGTGTGGGGGCAATGACACACCACCCCTGATCTAATCAGCCAGACCCTGCAAATAAAAGCCACCTGTTTTGGCCCTGACAGCAGGAAGCCATCCCCAGAACAAACAGAGCACCAGGCAACTGGGAGAAAGACAAACAGGGGCCGGCACCAGCTCCATCTGCTCCTGTTCAGCCCAGCCCCCAGACCTCCGGCCCCCTGGAGTGGCGGTCCAGCCCCCAGCAGGGCTGGGGGAAGGAGAGAGCAGCTAGAGGTCCTTGCAGGGTGTGACCAGGGCTCAGCCCGTGGTGTCAGCCAGGTGGACTGCACACAGCTGTGTGGCCTTGGTCACCTAGCCCAGATATTCATAACATCAATGGGTATAATTGTGTATTGCCACAGATGTGGCATCAGCATCAGGATTCCTGGGCAGCAGCTGCCTCACCTCTCTTGTGGCTGCCTTTCAGCCTGCTCGGCTCCCCCAGCTGTGCACTGTCCTGTGACCAGTGCCTGCACAAGGCACAGGGTACAACCCCATGGTTGGCATGGTCTAGGCTTGGCATGGAGCACTTGGGTGACCGTGTGTTCCCACCATGCCCCCGGGCTGCTGTGCTGTGCCCAGTGGCACTGAGAAACATGATCTGTTTTGCTAGTGCAGGGAACAAGCTGAGCCGGGAGCTACGAGGGGCCCTTATTAAATTAGCCTATGCAGGAGGCCCTGGGCGAGTGCTAACCAGATCCCACAGCCAGTATTAGCAGCTGCCCTTGAGCAGTCACTGCCTGCACCAGCCTCCCTCTGCCCCTGTCCTCAGCTGGGCAGGTGTGGCTGGGGGCTTGCAGGTGGCCTAGCCAGGAGAATGCTGGCTGGTGACAGAGACTACCTGGAGATGACTCAGGGAGGACAGGCTGCATCAGAATTCTGGGATGCAGTAGGAGAGGGCTCCTTGTGAGTGACCTCACTGATCTACTGTGCCCTGAAGTGGCTGTGGCTCCCATGTGGCTGCCCTGAATGTACCAAGCAGGAGGTAAGGCACATCCCAGTGAGTATGATGCGCTGAGGAACAAGGGAGGGGCGCAGTCTGCATCTGGGTTTCTCCCCTGCACCATTCTCCTTCCAGTGGTTTTATCCAAAATATTGCATGGGGATGACTCAACGGCTTGCATGCTCCTCATGGCACACAACCAGTGCCATATAGATCCTGTAGCACACTATACTGTGCCTCCCACACTCCACGTGCACATCATATAACAGCTTGCAGCATCCTCCGTATTCTGTGGTGCCTCACGTAAAGGGGCTCTTTTTCTTCTCCAGGGAGCATCCCTATCCTTCCCTCCACCTTCTGCTTCCCCAAACAGCTCCAAGAGGGTCTCCCCCTCCCTCTAGGAGCACTTCAGGCAACGGAAGCTGAGGGTCGCCTCCCCAGCGCCTGTCCCCGGCCAAGGGCCACTAATATCCCTGAGCTGGAGCCTGCTCCAATCGCTGCCAGGCTGCACCCTCTGCTGGGACCCGCAGGCATCGGCGCGGACTCGTACCGAGCCTCGGAGCCGTCGAGCAGTGGGGAGGACACGAAGAGGACCCCCGAGTCCTGCCCCTAGCCCGTCCTTGCCGTCACCCCTCAGTCCCCGATTCTTCTTGATGCCAGGCGTACTAACACCACCCCCAGCTGCCCATAACTGTTCTCCATAACCAACAATGTCCGGGTCTCTTGTGATGTTGGCCCCATGCCCAGGACCCTCAGAAGGACTGGAGTTTTCCTGGGAAGGTTCGAAGTGCTATGGTCCAGCCCTTGCCCAGTGGCCAGCGTGGCACTTGCCCAGCTGAAGGTGGGGAGTGCCCGGCCTCACCACAGACTACACAGGGATGCTGTAAGAAACACAGCTGCTTAGACACCCAGGATTTCACAGCTCAAAAGGGCACTCTTCCTCCTTTCCAGTCTGTGTTGGCCTCATCCATCCCAGGTCCTGGTAGGAGACACTGGGGATAACTGCATGGCATGGTGCAATTCCAGGCAGGGCTGGTCCTCCTGTTCAGGTGAATGACACAGCTCTGCCCCAAAGCTGGTCCCCTCCTGCTGTGCAGTGTCCCTTGCCCACGTGGGAGGTGAGTGGGAGCACAGGGAGCTCTTTGACAAGCCAGGGGAAATGCTCAGGGCATTACAAGCATGTAACTGGAGTTCATTAGCACCCAGTCTGCAGCTAACGCAGGAACCTCTGCAGGGCCTGGCTGGAAAAGGAACCCATGGTGGCAGAGTCCCGCGTGGAGGGGCAGAAGCAGCCCCGGATAAGCCCTGTGTTCCAGTGTGAGGACATCAGTGCCCTTCAGCTCCCAGATGGTAAATCCTCACTTCACCCTGGCACCTCCTTCCCACAAGCCTCAACCCTGGCAAAGGCTGCGGGTGCCCTGGGAAAGGCTGGGTCCCTAATCCCTGGGCCAAGCGGGGACATTGTCCGGGGGCAGAAAGGAAAGCGGCGCGTCAGGCCCTTTGCCCATTGTGCCCTGAGCCCCTGCGCAAACACAGCCCAGCACTTTCATTGTCAGCCTCGCTGGGCGCGGGGGGGCCGCTCTCGCCACACTGCCTAAGTGGAATGGACAGCCGGAGTCTGGGGTGGGTGAGCAGCCCGTCCCCCCCATCCCCTGCCTGCTGACACAGCGCCCTGACCGCCTGCACCATCGGCACTTCAGCGCCCGCCTATAAAGGGCGAGGGGAAAAGCCGGTGCCGGCACCGCCACCTTCGCCTCTGTGCCCTGCCCTCCGACCAAGTAAGTACCGGGCTGTGAGCCCCCAAGACCCCACTGCACAGGCGCTGCCCCGCTCCCTTCAGCCCCACACCAAGCCCCCACCCAACGCTCACCCTGGGGAAGGGCAATGGCGGGGTGCTGTGTGGCACAGCGGGGGTGCCCTGTGCGGGCAGGAGGGACCCTGGCAGGAGGGATGGAAGAGCCGGGCTGCTCTACCCCAGGGCTGCACTTGCACCCACGTCTGAGCTGGGGTCACCGCAGCCTCCCAGCAGCGGGTACAGTGCCGCTGCACCCAGACAACTCCTGGAGCCATCGCAGGGAGCATGGGAGAAGAAAAGCTGAGGCAGTCCTGGGTACATCACATGGAGAGATGGGGCATTGCAAATTCCCCCTGCAACTTGGGGTTCACCGGACAGAGAACCCCAGCGCCGAAAGAAAGGGAATGGGAAATGCCCCCATGCCAGCCTGGGAGGGCAAGGGGCCAGTGGCATGGGATGTGCGAGGGCAGCACCACCGGCATCCCAGGCTCAGCGGCAGGCAGCGGGGTGGCTGGGGGCTGATGGTGGGCACCTGCCCTGGGGTGATACGTGGGGCTCTGCCAGCAGCCGAGTGACCCGTATGACCAGCAGTGAAGCCATGGACACCCTGGGGCAGTACAAGATCACTGTGTGGGAGGAGGAGAACTTCCAGGGCAAGCGCTGCGAATTCCTCATGGAGTGCCCCAGCATCATGGAGCGCGGCTTCCGCAAGATCCGCTCCATCAAGGTGGAGTCTGGCCCGTAAGTGCCCCGCCAGCCCCGCGGCCCCTTGGCACACCCCACTCCAGCAAACCCACTGCTCCCAGGGGACTGTTGAGAGCTGCTAGGGAGCCAGAACACCCAAGTTCTTCCTCAGCTGACACAGCTTCATCATGCGATGCTCCTTGCATGTTGCACATCCCCTGCTTGTGCTCCTTGTGTTTTCCCATCTGCTAATCAGGGATACCTTACCTGGTTGGAGGCAATGATGTGGCTGGCTCTGGGCAAAGGGGTCCCACTCTCCAAAGGGACATTTGCTGCTAGCAAGGACCCCAACATCTGTGACAGACCCATAACCTGCCAGGATATCTCTGTCCCCTGCCCAAGAAGGAGAAGCTGACCCCTGTATGATCCTGGGGACTGTGTCGCACATCCCTGAGGATTTTCCTCTTCTTCCCTCCAGCTGGGTAGGCTTCGAGTACCCTGAGTACCAGGGACAGCAGTTTATCCTGGAGAAGGGTGACTATCCCCGGTGGGAGGCCTGGAGCGGGAACAGTGGCTACCGGACCGAGCACCTCCTCTCCTTCCGGCCTGTCAAATGCGCAGTGAGTTACTGGGACACCGCAGAGGGAGGGCTCAGGGCATGTAGAGCCTCCTCCAGGCAGCCCAGCATGGAGGGATGAGGGGCAGACTGAAGGATGACTTACACGGGGCACGAGATAGAGGGGTGAGGTGTATGCAGAGGTACATGTGAAGTGGAGGAGTAGCTGAACCCACCAGCTCCCACCTCCCTGCAAAGACCCTGGGATGCTTTTTTGGTCTAAAATTTAGCCTAAACCACAATTTTAGCTCCTTGTGCTTTGTGCTTTGGAGACCCACCTCCTAGACTGGGGTCCCACGGCCTTGACCCCCAGCCCCGGTTCCCGGGGATGGGATGAACAGAGAGGAGCTGGCGGGACCGCAGGGATGCTCGGGGTGCGGGGTCCATCCCCCTCCCAACCAGGGTACCTGAGGCGTGCCCGGGCAGACGCGGCTCTATCGCTCCATCTGCAGAGACACTGGTGCTCGCAGCAGCGGCACGTCTGCGCCTCCGAGCGGGGGGTCCCCCCCCAACTTTTAATAATCACCAGGCAGATATGTTCAGGCTTTAATAAAGGGGATGCGATAAGATCACTTCTTACTGGCAGGACTGCTCCTCGGTGCAGATAGATGCATGTGGGGGCTGGGCACAGGGGACAGTGCTGCATCACTCAGTGTCCCAGCCATTAACCCCTCCATGTCCAGCACCAGAAAGGACCCACAGAGCTGAGGGGACCTCTCTCAGCATCCTGTCTTGCCCTGAACCTTCTTACAACCTTGGGGAGTGTGATGATGCTGAGGGCAGCAGTGTGTGTGGGTCCAGAGGTTGAAGTCACTAACTCTCACTGACAGCTGTGCACTGGGACCACAGGGACATGAGAGTAGCATCCTTAGGGCAGTTCTGGGGTGTCCCGATGAGAGGGTGCCAGGTTGAAGGACATCTGCATGCATTGCACCAAAGCTGGTCATGATCCCTCAAAATGCTCAAAAAATCCCTCAGACCTCTCAAAATGCTTTAGTGTGTGTCACACTGATGCCACATCCCCTGTCCCTGGACAAGCCAACCCATTCCTGCTGACCTCCATCTCTCTCTCTCCGTAGAACCACAATGACAGCAAAGTCATCCTCTACGAGGCTGAGAACTTCCAGGGTCACAAGTTTGAGCTGAGTGACGACTATCCCTCGCTGCAGGCCATGGGCTGGGGCAACAAGGAGGTGGCATCCATCAAAGTGAACGCTGGAGCGTGAGTGCAGCAGGGACTGGGGGGTGCCAAGAGCAGAGGTTCAGCAAGCACCTCCCTCCTGCATAAACTTCTGGATGTGGAAGGGGGACTCCCTCAAAAAAGGGGATGCCTTCCTGCTACGTTTTCCTTGAAAATACAAGCCGTTGTGTGTTTTCTGCTCCTCTCCTCCCAGGGCAAGCAGAGGGATGGGATGGGATGGGGATGGGACAGGATGATTTGGCTTGGGGCTCTGAGCCAAGGGTCTGCCTGCAGGTGGGTGGCATACCAGTACCCGGGATACAGGGGCTACCAGTACGTGCTGGAGCGGGACAGACAGAACGGCGAGTTCAAGAAGTACAATGAATACAGCAGCCAGGCCCACACCAACCAGATCCAATCCATCCGCCGCGTCCAGCACTGAACAGGGGCAGGGCTGTGTGCCCTGCAGCCTCCAGGCTGCTGTGCAATAGACCTCTATCCGGTAGCAAATAAAGGCATTTGTCAAAAAAAAGAGTGCTCCTGCCTCTGCTCTGCTCCTCAAGGCATTGCCATGCTGGGAGGACCCTCTGTGGGGTGGAAGGTGAGGTTTCCCCTACCCCAGGCAGTTTTGAGCTCATGACCAGCTCCACCCTGGGCTGAGCTCTCTGTACCCCACCTCTCATCCATGCACATTTCCACTGCTGTGATGCTCTGGCTGGGAAAATGGGATCTTACTGGGCAAAGAAAGGGCTGGAAGTGGGAGGGGGCATCCAAGAGGGTTGTGCCCTGGGAAGAGGCATCCAGCAGGGCTGTGACCTGGGCTCACCTCCCAGGATCAATCACAGGGAAATCAATTGCTACAAAGTCTGTGAATTCAAAGTCCCCTTCCTCTGCATCCCTCTGGAAGAAAGAAGGGGGTCCTTGCCTGCTGTGGGCCTGGGAAGGAGGAAGAACATAGGGGTCATGCGGGGCAGGATGGGACACTGACAACAAGTGGAGCAGCCACAGTTGTGTCAGGTTTGGGGGTAGTGGCACAGAGGGGCTGGGGGGGGTGAGGTGGGTTGTGCAGGAGTCAGGGGAAGGAGGTCTAAGGGTAGTGTTCCACAGGTGGTAGGGGGCTTGGCTTGATGCTCACAGGTGTGTGTGTCCTCCCCCAGCCTTGCCACGCCAGCATATCCGTGCCAGTATCCGGCTCCGGGACAGCGGGAGCCCCACCCAGCCTCCTCCTCCTCCAGCACCCTTTCCCAGCCTCCTCCTCCTCTTCCGTCTGGGAAGAGGGTTCCAACCACCCTCCTGGAGTGCAGGCTACCCATCCTGAGGTGCTCCCTGCACCCATGACATTTGCTTCCTCCTCCTCCTCTCCTCCCCCTTGTCTTCTGTCCTGCTCTAGCACTCCCAAGCCCTCCTGTGGCACAGGCTTTCAGTCCCGAGGTGCTCCCCACACCCTGGACACGGATGCATTGGTGGAACAGTTCTGAGTGCCTCAGATGCCTGGGTTCCCTGATGCCCACTCTGCTAAAAGCATGCTTGGCCTTGAGACAGGGAGTGTCCCAGAAGGGTGCTGGGAGATTAGGTTGGGGGTCAGTCTGTGCACACCCCTCACCCAGTAGCGTGCTGAGACCTCAGCCATGGTGTGTGTATCAGCATGTGTATGTGTTTGTGTGTGTGCGTTTGTGTGTGTGTTTGAGTGTGTGTGTTTGTGGGCGTGTGTTTGTATGTTTGTGTGTTTCTGTGTGTGTATATGTGTGTTTGTGTATTTGTGTGTGTTTGTGTTTGTGTGTTTCTGTTTGTGTGTGTTTGTGTGTGTTTGTGTTTGTGTGTGTTTGTGTGTGTTTGTGTGTGTGTGTTTGTGTGTTTCTGTTTGTGTGTGTGCATATATGTGTTTGTGTGTTTCTGTTTGTGTGTGTTCCTATGTGTGTGTGTGTGTTTGTGTGTTCCTATGTGTGTCTGTGTCTGTGTGTCTGTGTGTGTGAGTGTGAGCTGCACGACTGAGCACACAAGTGTATTCCTGCATGCCCCCTCTCCCCTCCAGCACCAGTGTTGCTGTGCAGAAGACCCAGCACCTGTATATCCCCATCCCACATGGCATCCCGGCTGCAAGGTGCCACCCAGCCCTCCCCTGTCTCCTCCGTGTCCCAGCTGGCCCCACCCCACCACGGCCCCTCGGCCTCTCCCCCAGCACAAACACATTCCGGCACACCTGGCCAGGTGCAGCCAGCCCAGGGCCACGTCAGCTCGGCTCCACTCCACAGCGCCAGCTCACAGGTGAAGCTTTCCCGGGCACCTGCTCATAGGGTTGTGATGGGGGGATAGGGGTGGGCTGTGGGGGCCATGGCAAAGTCTGGGGTCCTTATTGCTCCACCTGGGGTGGAAGGAGAGCACTGGAGTGGGGGGTGGGGGGCAGACTGCCTCTTGCAGCCAGAGGGACCTGCAGCTGCTTCCAGCCGGCTGTTCCATATGTCCGGGCTCTGTTCCCAGTAGCCCCACAGACCTGAAATCTCATCTCCTAGATCCCCCTCAGACCCACAGCCCAGCCCTTTGTTCCCCCATGGACATGGGTCCCTGTTTCCTGGATTTCTCATATACTCTGCCTCCCTCACCCTCTGGGTCTGCCCCAGCTTCCCCATGTCCCAGCTCCCCCATTAACCTGGGGTCACATCACTCAGGTCCCCAAAGCTCCACATGGACACAGGGCTTGCCAGCTCTTAGGATCTGACACCCCCTGCCCTTCTGCACACCTCTGACCCCAGACCACTTAAAGACCCCAGTCCCCTCACATCCCATTTTTAGTCCCACACCCACTGGTTTTTGCAGGGATCCAGGCGTCTCCATCCCCAGTGCCCCCCAAAGCACCCCCTTCTCCAGCTCCTGCAGCCCTAAACCTATTTCTCACCCTGATCCCTACTGCACCGCCATCCCCTCCCCACTCTGAGCTGATGCAATGTCCCTCAGCCAGACCCCCCTCCATGCCCTCTGCCATGCAGGTTTGCTGGAGGAGTATCATGGTCACCCAGGCTGCCAGAAGAGGACGGGCTGGTGGGTCTGGCACACTCCCCACCTCACCCCGCCGTCTCCGGGGCTTGTTTTCCGTTGCCTGCGGTTTGTTTCAGTGACTCAGGCAGCGAAAGCAAGTCTGGGAGGCTGTGGAGACACTGCTGGGAGAACTGCACTTTGGGGGACTGGGTAGGAGAGGGATGCAGGGAGCAGCCAGTGCTGCTGGGCTGTACAGAGCTGGACACCCCACTGAGAGGTTCAGGGGAGCTCAGGGGACAAGTTGGAGGAAGACAAACTTTTCAAGGGCTGTTACATCCAAACAGGATTGATGGGGAATTGATGGGGGAATGCAACGGTCTCTGGTCATGTCCCCCCTTGCCAGCATCTGCTCTTTGTCCATGATGGAGATGGGCAGCAGAGGTTGAGCTCAGTAACCACGGGACCCTCTGTTTCCTAAACACTTTGGACACCCCCTGCCAAGAGGAGACACCAGCTCCGCTGGGCTGTGCCACCCCGACTGAGCATCGCTCCCCTTGGGCTGCAGCTTCTTATGCAGGACAGGCACATTTTGGCTGCAGTATAAATAATAACAGTGAGTCTGGCATGGCTGTATACTGATTTCCATTAGGTTCATATCTTGCAATGATCCCTTTCCAGAAAGGCAGCTAAATCCAGCATAAGAGCTCATCCTTTTGCCAGACATCAATGAAACACTGCAGGAGAAGTTGTGAGCTTGACTGTACAGTGTTGGACTCATGGAGTAGGCCTGGTGACAGCTGCTGGCACATTGCCTGGCTGCCTCAAGCTGTGGGACCCTTTGGAGGGTCCACTCCTGGCCTGGGGGACAGAGACTCTGACAGCACCCCACAAGTGCATATAGCAACCAGAGCCATGGGTGACGGGAAAAACCTGGCCAGATGTGTCTTTTTGAAGCTGGTATCACCTTTCTCCACTATGAGTTTCTCCACAAAATGTCCTCCTGTCTTCAGAATGTACCTAGCACTGCCCAGAACAAGCATCCTGGTTTGCGTGGGTGTTTGGGATTACCCGGCTTCTACAGATCCTAATAAAGATGTGCAACAGGTTGGGACAGAGCTGGGTGCTGCGGGATGGTCACAGGCTTAACTATCCCTGGGGCGGGCACTATTCAGAAGGGCGCAGAGGAGCCAGGGAAGTGGCAGAGCTGTGGTATGACCTGGTGCCACCAGCTGCTGGAGATGCAGTTACTCACCCCAAAACTCCGAGCACTGCAGAGGAACACCATGACCATTGTCCTGGAGGTGGAGGGACCTGGTGGGGATCACCTGGCCCACCCCAGGGCTCTGTGAACTCCAAGGAGACCCCAGGACTGTGCTGATGATGTTGGAGCTGGGCAAGGGGCCGGCACGGACCCCCATGGCCAGCAGCACTGCGGCTCGGAGAGCCAGACGCCAGGGGGACAGTGCCGGCGCTGATGCTGATGCCGATGCCGTGCAGCGAGATGCAGGTGTCCGAGGGGATGCTGGCCGATCGGCGGGTCAGGAAGGGAGATGCTGGTGGGAGGCCGGGCTCGGGCAGTCTCCTGGCAGTGTCCGAGCCCGCTCCCAGCTGGGATGTCAGCGCCGTGTTTGCGAAGAGTTAAGGAGGCGGAAGAGGCAGGAAGCGGCCCGAACCGCTCTCCATAGAAACCCGCGGCCGTGATTNGAATAATAATAATAATAATAGGGGCAGGAATATTAAAACATGCAGCCCGCGGGCCGCCCCCACAGCTGCCATGAGACACGGCACCGGAGCGGTGCCACTGCTGCTCAACATGTACCTGCCAGGTACGGGCGGATCCCTCGGCCGCTGCCCCACCGCAGCGCCGTGCACCGCACAGCACCCAGCCCCTGCCCGCCCTGTCCTGCTGAGGCCCTGGGGCTCTCCCCTGCCCCATCTCCTTCCGGCGCCCACCCTGTTATCCCCTCTGCCTCTGTCCACTCTCTCTTCCTGCCTTCCAGCTCCACAACCATCCCTTCCTTCTTCCTTTTGGCTGCCCTCACAGCTTTCCACACCCGCACACTCATCTTCCCATTCTTCATCCACCCACCGTCACCCACCCTGTCCTTCCATCTCTTCATCCACCCTTCTTTTCTTCCAACCCATCTTTCCACCCACCCACTCACCCTTCCCCTGTGCTTCCATCCATCCTTCCACCCCACCCACTGGTCCCTGCATCCCCCTTTCTATCCCTGTTACCAGCCAACCCCTCTATCTACCCGATGTCCCTTCCATCAGCCTGTTTTCCCATCATCTTATCCATTACCTGCCCTTCCATCCATCGATCTCTCGCACTTTCTTTCCTCCATCTACCCGCTCACCATCGTCTCTTCTGTCCTTCCATCCATCCACCCATTTCCTTCCTTCTATCCATCTATCCATTTATCTCTCCACAGCGGTCCACTCCCCAAATGCCGACAGACAACCTTGCTTCCACCCGCCGCTCTTGTCACCCATCCTGCCACCCACCCACCTCCTCTCCCTCTCCCCCTGCCCCACAGCTCTTTCCCTCACTCCTCCTCTCCTCCCTACCCGAGCCCACGGGATCTTCTATTCCTATTTAAAAGCTTCCCCGGCTGGGTCGGAAATCGGATTTCCTTTTTCCTGGACGCGTTTCCTGGCTTCGCCGCAGCGGCGGGGCAGGCAAGGGGGAGCGGCCGGGGGCTGCGGGGACGCTGCCCGCGGGTGGGCGCTGGGGGATCGCGGTCCCGCCTGGCTCCAGCCCTCCCTCCACCCCACCCGCGGCCCCTTTTTCCCCCAGATCCAGTCGGGGAAACTTTGTTCAAAGATGGGAAGAGCCAGGCGTGGGGGTCTCTCAGCCCCGGCGTGCAGAAAGGTAAGAGCACCGCTGCCCCTTCCCCTGGACAGGTCCCGCTCTCCCCGGCCGCCACGGAGCGGGGAGCCCCGGGGCACTCGCATTCTCTCCCGCCCAGCAGCCATCGGAGACCCCTTTCGCGTCTTGTCGGGCACTGTCCATGCAGGACACGACCTCCGCGGAGCCCCCGTTCCCTGCTGCTGCGAGTGCCTCGGGCTGGGAGCATCCTGCCGCCAATTCCTACGGAGACAGCGGCGAGCCCCGACGGCCGGAAGCTCCCGTCCCGTGGCATCAGAGGGGAGCGGGGAACTCATCCCCCCGAGCCTCGCCTCGCAGCGGGGAGAGTGCAGTGTCCTAACTCCGGTCTCCCAGGAGCTCCGGGACATCCGACGGGGAGGGAGCTGCCAGCCATCCCGGGAGTGGGGCGGGCTAATCCGGGCTCGGGAGATCCATTCCTGCGAGTGGTGAGGAGAGCTGAGATACCGTTTGTGAGGGAGCAGCCAGTGAAGTGCTGGGGCTCGGACAGGGCTGGGAAGTGATGGGTCCCCAGGAACCAGAGCCATCCATCTGGAACAACCCGGGTCACGGGCATCGGCCAGTGCTGGCCAGGGAGCAGCCTGGAGCCCGCTTGAGAGTGCAGCTTGCTAGGAGGCAGGGACCAGGGGTGCTCTTGAGCACGATAAATGGAACTCTGGTTTAGTGGTGGGAGAGGGAGAAAAGATGGAACTGGAGGAACCCTTTTGCCTCTGCGCTGCAGACTCTGCCCAGCCATACTCTAAACACTGTGCTGCAGTGGGAAGGATCTTTTTGGATGCCTGGATATTTCCTTAGGGGGCTCTCAGGTGCGTTATCATGGCACCCTGTGGCAGGCAGGATTGAGCCTCACCACCCCACCCCCGAACACCTCCCTGACCTCCTGGCATGGGGTGGAACACCCACGGGTGGGAGATAGCTGGAGGCCAGGGTGGGGGCTGTGGTGATGGAGAGGATGCAAGGGCCACAGATGCACCCTAGGGAGGAGAGATCCCCCACCTTGGTCCCAGGATGGAGAATTAAGAAATGCACCACCTTGGAAATATCTGGGCTCAACTGCCTGGATCAGGATGTCTGAGTGGGTTTTAGTGGAATGGGGATGGATGGGGAATGGCTATTCCCTGCTTCTTCTAGTGCAAGATACAGGGAGCACCAGATAAAATACATGGGTCTAAAACAAGCAGAACAAGGTGGTTTTTATAGGAAATGTAGCACAGCTGTAGGACTTCTTGCTGCTGAGGTCATGGGTGCTAAACCTCTGTATAGATCCAAGCACCTTTAGACAAAATAATGGTAGAAGAGCACAGGGATAATTGCAAAGGCACATCCTCTACTCTGGAAAGAGACTGTGCAAGGACTGGCATCAGGAGCAGGGATGTGCAGGGGATGCTGCTCAGAGGAGGCAGAGTGGGGTGCCTAGGTAGGTGCAAGGCTGCTCTGCAGGGTGGCCAGGTCCCAGCAGTAGGACTCCTCCTTGCCCAAAGGTCCAGATTCTCTCTCCTCTCATGACCTCTGGCCAGACTTGATGGAGCATGTCCTTGTGCCTCACCATGGGCATGTCGAGGTGTGCCAGGCTCCGGTGCGTGCACAGCCTGGCACAGGGGCAACACGGGCATCCACTGGGGATGCTCCTCAGTACAAGCTGCAGATGCAATGGCCATGGCTCCGGGGGATATTTTTCCTCCAGAAATAAGGAATATCATTGATGTCTGATTCAAAGCCACAGTAGGTCATGCTATGCCCTCGTCTCTCCCTCCCCTACACCTATCTGTGTCTCTCTGTGGTGTAGTTCAGATCAGTGTTGCACGCTGACTTGGGCTGACCATGGAGACATCTGTGCAGGGCACAGTGTCCCTAGAGCAGGGGCTGTGCTGCAAGACCAGCCCAGTTTCAAGCAGACATGGCAGTGGGGAATATTTGTGTCGGGATAGATCTGGGTTCTGCCAAGATATGTCCTTCTTGGGGCTGCTGATAAAAGAACAATGCCACATGCTTCCACGAAAACAAACAAGCAGGTGTTCATCTTCAGTGGTGTGTGAATGTGGGTGGGAGGGATGGGGAGACTCTGGATCCAGACCCACTGCAACCTGTGTTGACCTCTGAGCACTCCTGCTCCATCCCAAGGTGCAGGGGCATCTTCTCCTCATATCTGTGGTGTAGGATGGAGTTGGGATGTTGCAAAGGAGACATAACCTTGTTACCATATTATGTGTCTCTAAAGCAGGGAAGATGCAATGAGGTGAAGCCAAAACCTGGGTGCGGGAGAGGGCAACATAACAGTGGGTGAAGGGAATTGGGGCACATCCTGCCCCTCACCTTGTGCCCCGGGAGGGAGCTTTAACCTCTCTGGGGCCCGGCCTTGCAGGCAGCGGGCAGATCCAGTTGTGGCAGTTCTTGCTGGAGCTGCTTTCAGACCGGGCCAACCTGAACTGCATCGCCTGGGAAGGCACAAACGGGGAGTTCAAGCTGATCGACCCTGACGAGGTGGCGCGGCGCTGGGGCGAGCGGAAGAGCAAACCCAACATGAATTACGACAAGCTGAGCCGGGCACTGCGCTACTACTACGACAAGAACATCATGACCAAGGTCCATGGCAAGCGCTACGCCTACAAGTTCGACTTCCATGGGCTGGCACAGGTGTGCCAGCCAACCACACCCGATCACACTCTCTACAAATTTCAGGGCAACCTGGCACCACTGCCCTTCTCGGGCATCTCCAAACTCAACCTCATGACCTCGGGAGTGACACCAGCTGGCTTCTCCTACTGGCCTGGCTCCAGCCCGTCCCTTTACCCTGGGCATGGGCTCCAGCCCTCAGCCTCCTTCAGTGCCATGGCAGCCTCCCACCTCAACAACATGAACAACCATTACCATTAGAGGCTCAGCTGTGCCAAGTGGGTGCTCCGTGTCCCTGGCAGCACGGGGCTGTGGATTTGGGAAGCTCAGCGGGGAGGGATGGGGGATGGGATTATGCCCTGCTCTTGCTTGCCCCCTTTTAGATTTGACGTGGTGTGGGGGATGGGGGGGGGTGCTTGCAGGATAGCTGGGTTGTTTCTCTGATGTGGGTGGCTGGAGGAGGGAAGCCGTCTAAATTTAAGATGAGGAAGTATCCATGATCCTGGGAACGGATGTGGATACCTAAAGCAGGGTGTGAATGGAAGGAAAAACCATGGGCTCCTCTCTTGGCAGGGACACTGCCCACCTTTCCTTTGCAACATGCTGCCCACGCCATGAATGTCCTTAGCTCTGCCTCAAGCCTCTGCCTGCCCTCCCCATTCCCTGCAGAGAGGAGTCAGGAGCTGGGGCCCCAGGGCAGCTGTGTCCATGAATGAGGGTCCCGCTGTGTAGGGACAAGGAAAGAGGTCCCCTCACCTTTGTCTCCAAAGGCTTCCTTTCCCCCATCCCTCCTATACCTGCTGCCTGAAGGCAGCTTCCTTCAGACCTCAGGATAAGCCTTGGTCTGGAGAGCAGATGCTTTTTATGGGTTCACTCATACCAGGGCAGGGCTCTGGGGTTGGAGGTGCCAGGGGCAAGTGTGGGGTTCACTGCCAGTCATCAGGACAAGGCCAGGGCCCGGAGGGAGCACAGCCTGGTCTCTGCAACTCTGCCCTCTCCCCAGTGCCTAAGGATCACATCACACAGTCCCTGACACCCTGCACACGAGCCTGTGTCCTGCTCATCACTTCCAAGATTAATGTTCCAGTTTTACTCCACGTGCAGGGCTTGGTGGTACACCCTCCATAAGTGGGAACATCCCCAGGGACAAGGCAGTGTGGGTGGTGGAACACAAGGGCCAGCCCTGGGTCTCTCCCCCTGGGTTCAAGGAGCTGCCCCTATCCTCTGGAGCAGGACTTCGGCCCAGTGGATGCAGAAGAGCTGGGCATGCTGAGCTCCGCACTGGCTGAGGGGTGGGATTGGTCTTCAATAAAACAGAGAGGTGCTGTGACCTGTGTCCTCTCCTGTCTGAAGGGAGCTGGCCAGAGGGGGAGCCACTCAGCAAATCCTCTCCATTGGAGCCAGAACACCTTCAGGGCTGGGGTGGGAAGGATGTGTCCATTGTCCGCATCATTTTTTCTCCAGGCATCACCTCTGGTTCTTGCAATCCCCAAGAGACAGGACAGAGCTGGGAACCTCTGGGTTACTTGAGACACCCCTTCAGGGAAGCCACATATGCTCCCAGGCTACCAGGCTTGTAACAGGGATCAAACTGGCTGCATAGGAGGAGTCGTGCAACCATCCAGCCCATGGAAGGAGTGGTCAGCCTCCACCTCCTCTCCCTTCATGTCCCAGATCACAGCAGTTCCTGATCTGGGGACTCCATGCTGCCCCTTCTGCATGCCTCCAGGGTCTGATCACTCTCATAGCCCTCATGGCATCTGCTCCAATGCATCCTTACTGCTCTAATCAGCTTAAGGGAGTGGGATGTGATGTCAGTGTGTCCTCCGGGGAGGGCTCAGGCTGTGAAGCGGGGGGACCTGATGCTGCTAGCAGAGAGCCCATGAGAGCGAAAGGAGTTGCAGGAACTGGGCGGGGGGCTATCCCTGCCTCCAGGGTTTCCGAGTGCTGCACAGACTGGTTCCCAGGGACAACAGCAGGTGAAGTGAAGGGGAAAAGGAGTAGTTACCGCTAGGCAACCAGCGCCGAGATAGGCTGGAGACATACCCTGCCCCCAAGTTTCAGTTTGCAAGGACAAAATGGGGGAAATGGCCACAACTGTCTCCCTCAGAGATGGGGCAGAGGGCTGTGCCCTCGCCGGGGGAGCCTCCTTCAGGGCTTAGGTAACTGCGTGACGCAGGGCAGGACGTGGATTAAGGGATGTGGGTCAATAGTAGCTCCTCCCTTCCCCCCCTCCACCCCCTCACCCCTCTGCCAGTGCCTGCACCAGGGAAGCCCAGGTAAGTCCAGGCCCCGCCTCACGCCCGACCTTGCGACCCGGATCCCTGATGGATTGGAGGCGGGACATGCTAGGGAAAAGGGGGACTTACCTTTTTGGGAGAGGGAGGACCGCCGCACACCCCCAGTGCAACAGGCTGCAGCTGGCGGCTTGCTTCTCTCTGCTCTGAGCTCACCTGGCACAGTCCCACCGCTCTGTCCCCAGGGTGCCACGCCGAAAGCCAGGCACCAGCCCTGCACTCCCCGGGGACAGCAGCCAGGAAGGGAGCGGGGGAGGGGGCGGGGGGACACCCATGCGGGACTGCAGCAGCGATGCTCTTGCCTGCCTGAGGATGATGCAGCCGGTGTCACCATGGCAACTCGGGATGCTCCCGTCCCCAGGCCCCACTGGGAGCCACCTCCCCTCACGACGTGTTGAGCTTATCGGAGGGCTGAACAAAGCACCACCCTCACCCAACCCAGCCTCCCCCCTCCCCAGAGCCCCATTTGACACAGTCCACCAGCAGTGCTGCTTTCTGCAGGTTTCTTCAGTCACCAAAACCACCAGCTCGGAGCAGACTGCAGCAAAATCCTGCCAATGGGCAAGCAGGGCCGAGCCCGGCACAGCTCCCTGTGGAACACCGTCCCTGGCCCCGACCAGAGGTGCCCAGCCCACGGGGCAGATGGGGGAGCACCGTGTCTGGCAGTGGGGTGCACCAGCTGGTGGGGAACCTATTTTATATGGCTGAGAGCTGCAGTCAGTGCACCCGTGGGCTTCCAACCTACCTGCGGGAGTCCTTGGGTGCCCTGTATAGGGTGAGATGGGGAACATAATCCCAAAGGGCTTCAGCCTGTGCTGGAAAGACTGAGGGAGCACAGCACATGGCCTGGCAGCTTCTTCTGCTGCCCTGTGATTAAAGGAAGAAGGATTATATTTTCCTACCAAAAAAAAAAATAAAAACAAATGTATCTTTGTATCTGGTTTTGCTCAGCTGGCAAGAGGGCTGCCCTGACCTCAGCCTCTTGCCAGCATGACAGCAGGACCCCTCCAACTCCTCCAAAATCTTCCAGCCCCCCTATAAGGGATCAGAGGGGGAATGGATTAGTCTCTCTATTTTATTGAAGTCATGTTGTCACTTTCTTCATTTATCATGTTGGGAAGAGCCTTTGCAGTACAGCCAGGCCATGTTCGCCCTGGGGGACACGGTCTGCCTCCCTGCCCACTCCTACACACTCTCCAGCTCTCCCAGTTCCCACCTATTTCCTTCTCTCCTCATCCCAGCTGCACTGGCTCCTCAGCCCCCTACCCCCAAGCTGCTGACTTACATCCTCTCTCTAGACACCACCTTCTTTTGGCCTGGCTCCCTGCAAAGTGCTCCATGACTTAGTGTGGCTCAGCCAGAGCCTGCAGGTGCAGGCAGTCAGGCTCCAAGACCCCGTGTGAAGTCCCTCCAAGGAAGCAACGGTGATGCTTCCAAAAGATGCTTTCTCCCTTGGCAGTGTGCTGAGGACTGGAGCTGTGCTGTCACCATAAAGCCAAACCTTGTCCCTGCTGACACCAGCTCTCTGGTGCCCATCAGGGTGGCCAGGGAGAGTGTCCTGGTGCCACTGCTGCCCAGCTGTACACTGAGACCTTGGTGTGGACTTTGCTGAGGGCAGGAGCTGAGTAGCAGGAGGACTGGATTAATGTGCTAATGCCAGATTATGCTCTAATGCAGGACTTCTGATGAGGGAGCAGTCCCTGTTCCAGCCCAGGGGACACTCATTCCCTGGGGCTGAATCTCCACATCTGCCCTGGGTCACAGCTTGGTTCTGCCTGGCTGTTCCCTAAGGAGCTAAGTCCTCAGAAATGATGAAGGACTGTGAGACAGGCAGGGTACACAGCACAGGGAAACCTCCATGCTCAGCTCTCAGTGAGCTGTAGGTAATGACCCAGACTATGCAGCCCTGGCCTTCTGCTTTCCCAGGGTCTGTAGGAGAAGGATTAACCATCACAGCAGGGCTCCGAGGTAGCCAGTTTCCCTTCCCCACCTGCCCCAGCTTCCTGGCACAAAGCTGTCCCTAGTCTACGCTCCTCCTTCCCAGACACACCAGCCAGGCTAGGTCACAGGCCATGCTTTGGCTACAGTGGGAGCCAAACTGTTTGCCATCCCACCTCCCTCAGTCTCATGCCTGCCACTGGGCCACCCCAGGCACAGGCAGAGCTCCTGCAAGTTTTCACCCAACCTGGATGTGTCTTCCACCAGATAAGACCCTGTGGCAGCATCCTGCCCCTCCCTGAGCACAAATACCTCATCAGCCAATTTAGTCATACCCGTCATACTCCCTCTGCCATTTGCTGCCATCTCCCTGGGACATTTTTCCCATGTGCTTCCCCACATTAGCAGCTGTGACTGAAGTGCTACGGAGCAGGGAGGCGATCCAAAACCTGAACCCACAAGCCATCCCTGTTTCAACAGAGTAGCAACAGTCCAAAGCTGCAATTACTTGAACTTGCTGTTAAAGTAGCTTCCACAGGGGCAAAAGAGAGACCTCCCACTTCCATCTGCCTCGAGGAATATGTTATCCATCATCCTTACAGACAAATGAGGAAAGGCTTGCGCAGAGAACTGTGCCAAGGCAGGTCCTTCACCAGCCATGCAGGTGCTGGGTCTTCATCATCTAGAACATTTTCCTCCCATGAAGCATCTCCAATTCATTCTGGGGGATGATGACAACTCTTAATAGCAAAAACACAGCTTCCCTGCTGTTTGTCTGACAGGAAGAGGCATGGCTTGCCAGGCTGGCTGCTCCAGCTGCCTATCACCTCTCCATGCCCCAGTGCCATGGCCAGCTCATCTGGCCCATGGAGTTTGCTCCACAGACAGAGCAGTCAGGTAAGGAAAGTCCCATAGAGCTTTTCCCATGACTCCAGGTAGAAACTCCCTTTTCCAAGTGTGACTATGCATCCTTGGGATCCACTGCCACCCAGGGTGCATCCAAGAGCCCTGTGCACCTTTGGGAAGGAAGATAAGGGAGCTTTGGCCTGAGAAGAGACCTCCTTGGGGCAGAAGGGACTGAACCCACTGCAGGCTGCAGTTCCCACCTCTGCTACTGCAATGTGGAACAGGTGGGGCACCCACTGTGAGGCATGAAAAGGAGGTGTGCTGCTACTAGAGGAATTTCAAACTAGGAAAGCACCGGGATCCCCCACCTGGATCCCTGCGGTGATCGATCACTGATTTGGCCCTGTTGTGCTATGTCTGAGTCCCAAACCCGATGTGAATCCTCCCATCCCTGCAATCCCAGACACTGCTGGGCCCTGTGGCTGGCAGCTCAGGGGGCTGCCCAGCCCCTCCTGAGAGGGTCTCAGTCCCTCATTCCTCCTCAGGGAGCACTGGTGGCTGCAGGGATCACAAGTTTGGAGACAAGCTCTATCCAGTCCCCTTGCTGCTGTCCAATAGCTGGCTCCTGAGTCCAGACCATAAACCATGCAGCAGCACAGGAGTCTGGCATGTAAAATCACAGTTTTAAAAAGGGAAAAACCAAGCGCCCTAGCCTGTCTGAGATTCTCACCCTCAGCACCCAGCCCTGCTTGTGTTCTCTCACACCTCCTTTGCCTTGGGGGGAGCAGAAAGCTCCCAGACAATGTAAGATTAGTGCTACCCCTGCCTTGCTCCCCTCAGCAGCTCTACAAGGTCCTCTGGGGCAAGGAAAACCAGACATGTCTCCCTCCCTCCCTCCAGTAAGGCTCTGGCTGAGCCAGTGATGCATATTTAAATGCATGGGAGCATCTAAGCTCCTCTCTCATTCCTTGACATTTCCAGAGACTCCAAGCTGTCTTCAATTACCAGTCTGCAATTAGCTCTTCTTAAATCCCCCAGTGAGGCCTAGGACTCTTAATCAATGAAACACAAGGGAGGAGGGAAAGGACATGGCCTCACTGCAGCTGGAAGCATTTGAAAAGGCTGGGGCTTGAAGCTGGAATAACCCTGGGAGTGTCTGTAAGGAGATCCGTAGGGTGGGAAAATCCTCCAGTGCTGGGAGGTTGTTCAGCTCTGGGGAAGAGACTCCATAAAGCCCCGCAGCTGGGAATAGAGATCACTGGACCAACACCACAGCTCAGGGTGGAAATTGGTGGTACCAATAGCTCAGGTGTTACCCTGTGATGCAGGAGACCACCTAGCTCTATTCATCTCACTGTGCCTCAGTTTCCCTCTCTGCAAAACGCTGATACGGCAGAGTCAGGGCTCTCCCTGCAGCCCCATAGGAGCTAAGGCTCCAATTCCACCAGTTTAAGCCAAAGTTACCTTTTTTTGTGACAAGATGTGGATATGGCCAAAGTTGGGGTGGGTTGCAAATGCCTCGTGGCCCAGACAGCTCACCACAAGGTCACATGAATGTCAATCTAAAGGCACAGACAAGAGCATCCATTAGGAGAGGGAGGACGGGAGCAGCATCGGTCTTGTTGGGTTTACACAGCCATGGAAGAGCCTTGCACAGCACCCTGCCAGGTCAGCCCCGTCGCAGGGACATCTGTGCTGTCTTCCTGGCAGCACAGCTTTGCCTGAATGAGCCAGATTGGGCCTAATTAGCAGCTCTGCTGATGCACACAAAGGTAGAGAGAATCCAGCTTACCCTCCATGACCTGCTGAGCCAGCACAGCTCTTCCCAGCAAAGGGGAGCCTGAATGCCTGGCTCAGAGGGGCTTTGAAGGGCTGGATGCAGACCCCAACCAGAGACCATGTGCAGCAGCTTCTGCTAAAGAAGTCCTGGCAAATTCAGTACCCTGAAGCATAGCAACCAGTTTTTAAAAAGGCAAAGCTTTCGCATTCTCCACCCCTCTCCCTGGAGGTCTGCAGAAGCACAGGGCTGGTAACAGGGATAGCAGCACAGCTCCCACAGCCTGCTGCTGCCTGGAAAAGGGAGCCCAGCCCTGCAGAGCAGAGGTAGGGACGAATGAGGTGAGGGAGGGCATAGCTTCAGCAAAAATAAAACTAAATTAAAAATAAATGGAGGGGACGTGAACTGTGGCATCCTGTTTAAATTCAGTGTGGCAAACAGACATCAGGAATGGAGGAGGCCAGGAGAGTTCGCAAGGGTCCAAGAGACACTCAGGTGGACCAGGACTGGCCTTGGGCACAAAGAGGGGTGAAAATTTGACCCCCAACTCATACTAGGGAGTAAAACCCCCTTTGGGAACCAGGGCCCCCCATCCCTCTTGGGGAGGAGTGGGTCATGACCAGGAGCTTGGGGTGCTACCCCAGTTGCCCTTGCACCCCACAGCCCAGCAAGTCCAGGAGCCACCACCAGGCCCATCCAGGCCACCTCTTTATTCTCCAGTGAAGCAAAGCAAGAGGAGAGGAGACCCCCCTCCCATAGCAGGCCCCCTCCATTTGGGTACCCTAGGCCTCCTCTGGCACAGACCCCTCTTCCTGCAGCAAGCCACCGCGGGGGAGGCATCACCCCCTGTTTCGGGGGGCACACCGGGGGGGATTTACCCGTGGGGAGGGGCGTGGGCACCCCCCCAGCGGCTCGAACAAAGGGGCATGCGGCGGCTCCCGCGGGGTGAGGGGCAGAGTCGCCCATGCTGGGGGGCCCCCTATTCCACACGTGGGCAGGGGAGATGGGGGGAAGGCATCGCCCACAACACAGAACCCCCCCAGCCTTGCCCGCAATCCCGGCCTTTGTCTGCTCAGGCGCGGCAGCTCCAGCACCACGGACAGCACCGGGAGCGCTGCGGAGGTGCGGGGCGGCCCTGCCCGCGCCGGGGGACTCGTTCACATGCACCCTCTACCTGGGGAACCCGGCACACCCCAAAATCCCCTCCCGAGCCCCCCTGCCCCCACATCCATTTTTTCACCCCTTTTTTCTAGAGAAAACGCATACCAGGAGCCTCCGCTCCTCCGCAGCCTCCCCCTCCCCCCTTGGCGAATGTGGGAGGGACACCACTCCCCCTCCCCGGTCTTCACCGCCGCCTCGGTGTTCCGGAGCGCAGCCCCCAGCTGGGATCGGAGGCGGGGGAGGCGGGCAGCCGGATCCGGAGCAGGGAGGGTCCAAGCAGAGTCTCCGTGGAACTGACGGCTGG
>WAAG01058334.1:68718-114516 GCA_013390105.1 Tichodroma muraria | reverse complement strand
CCCGCCGCTCCCCGCCTCCCCGCCGACAGCCAATCGCCGCCGCACGGGCCCCCGGTGCGCCCGCCCCTCGCCGGTGGGTGCCGAGGGGGGAGAGCGCGGCTCGGCTTTGCCCGGCGGCCGCCGCCCCGGCGTGACCTTCACCGATGGGGTTCTTGTTCGGTGCGCCCGCCGGGGCGGACGGGCTGGGGTCCGCGATGCTGTCACAGCCCCTTAGCCCTTTGTGTGGAGAACGTGGGGGCGAGCCCAGAGGACAGGGGACACTGGAAGGGTCTAGGAAGGGCTTCTGAACTTGGCTGGTCTTGCCAAGTCCTGCTCTGTCTTCTTACCTACAAAGGGAGGGATGAACCTTCCCAGACCAGCAGAGCCACCTGGCTCTGTGGTGCTAGGGGTACACGGTGTGGAAGAGGAGGCTTTGAAAATCCTAGAAGAAGGGCTGAGGAGGTGTGAGGATCAACACCTCAGAGAGGTGCTCAGAGAGCAGCTAGAGAAGGCTTGGGGTGGGTGCAAGGCTGTCTGTGACTTGGCAGCCAACATGAAAGGTTTAGGCTTGGTGGTAAAGCCTCATCTCTCCTGAGAACCAGCCCAGCCCTGGGCATGGCTCCACAGGGAGTCAGAAGGTGCCACTGGGGAGCACTCCCATGACCTGCTGTGCAAGACTGGGGTCCTTCACCCACCCTGCCTCCTCCTGTTCAGCTGTGGAAGGGAGATTTACCACCAAGCTGAGAGTCACCAGCATCAGTCCGAAGCCAGGGACCTCAGAGAAATGAAACGAGTCCACCTCCACATTCCCAATGCAAGACCAGCCAGCACTGCTGCCCAAAGCTCCCAGACCCACAGGGAAGGAGGGGAGGGAAGAGAGGCTGCACTTCTGCATCATTGTAAATGGTGTGCAATAAACCAGCCGCGTGCATGAGCAGAGATGCTGCTCCTCCCTCTATGGATCAGAGCACGCCATAGATGTTGCTGCCTCTCTGCTCCGTGCAGGAAGATCCATCCCCCTTGTATTTCTCATGAGCTGCAGCCCTGATTTCTAGATAGGTGCCAGGCATCCATTAAGAACAAAATGTCCCAGCTGCAGGGACTGCTCCCACAGGTGAAGCACTGGGAGAGGAAGCTGGAAAAGGTTTCAGGGAGAACGTCTCAAGGATGCATTTTGATACAGCATTTTATGTGTGAAATGAGCACATGTCGTTGCCAGGATGTAGCTGCTGCCGGATGGATCCAGGCTAACAGGCAGTAATGAATTATCAACTAGGAGGAGCTAAACCAGCCCACCCTCTCCCCTCCCCACTTCCTCCTGCACTGCTGATGCTGGAGGTGTTTGCAAAGAAGCGCAGACTCAGAGCCATGTTTCAGGCTTCTAGACTGGCCTCCCGATGCTTGGGGCTGACTTGCCCCTCTAGGGGCAGGGGAGAGGCTATGCCCCCTGAGCCATGGCAGGGAAGAAGAGCAAAGTCTCATTCCCATATATCCTGCACTGTGGCCAGACACCATCCCTGCAATGGCATTTGCAAAGAACAGGTGCATGTACCCACAGACCCTCAGATGCAGAGGTTTGCTTTGGGAGTGGCCAGAACCGAAGTAGATCTGGGCCAGCATTACCTACTCAAGGCCAGCTTAGGCTGGGCTGAAGTAACCATGAGGATTTGGTAAAGGGGTATAAATACAGAGGAAGAAAATCAGGACAAGGTTCCTGATGACAATTAAGTCAGCACCTTTAGATATACATAGCAGGTTTCAACCTAGCCAAGAAGATGGAGGAGCCCTAGGGAAGGGAATGGGAAGGAGCTTGTTGTCTTTGCTCTCTTTGCATGTTTAAGGATTTTCTGGTGTGCACACATGGTCTCATCAGAAACCCACAGCTGAATTTTTCAGGTGAGAAATCAGATACCTCTCTGCATACTACTTGCACCTGTTGAAGTAAAATTGCTCTCAGCTCACTGCACACAAAGCCTGCCTCACGTTGTGTGAGCTCTCCCAAACTGGCTTCCCAGAACTCATTCATAAAGGTTACTCCTATTTGGCAGTGATGAGCTGGACTGCACAGCAGAGGCCGTAGATTTCCCCAGCCCTGGCTGGGCTTGTGATTGCTGCACCACTCTGCTCGGTGTGCATGCACCTCCTATCACTCCCAGGAGGGGACATTTGGCTGAAGCCTCTTTAAAAATCCAGCTCAGGGCTGTTTAGTGATGCAGCTCAAGGCCTCAGCTCTGAGCAGCAGAAGAGTTCCAGGGCATTATTCCCTTCTTGCCTGCAGCTTGTGTCCTGCTGCGGCAGCAGCTCTGGGGTAGAGGAGGTCAGCAGGCCCCTAGTTCTCCAAGACAGCATTGCTGACAGTGGCAAGAGCTTCCTGCAAGCACTATGGAATTACCCAAGCTGCACAAGAACAGCAGGATGTTTCTTGTGTGGGTAAAGAAGCGGCTTTGGAGCTTACATGGGAGGCAGCTGCACTTCCATGTGAAAGAGGAGGATCTTTTCCCCACTCTAGTTTTATTCTTCAGGCTCAAGCCCTGGGGCTGGCAGGCAATGATATAGCACAAGCTACATCCTTGAGACCGTCTCTTCTTGGCCTCCTTCTTGGTCAGCTGGTAGGGGAAGGCACAAAGCAGGAGGGAAGGGCAGCATTTCCCTTCCCCAAGGAATTTGGGTACCCATCCCAGGCATCAGGAATGACATGCCCTCAGATGAAAGCGAGGAACGAGGTAGATCTTCAGGCACAGTCACTCTCAAAGCTCTCAGACTTCTGCCCTTGGCTAAATCTTCAGCTATTGGTGGAGTGGATTTGCAGGGACACTGTTGACATACACAGATTCTCTGTGACTAAGAGTCACTCTAGCAGGGCAACACATACTTCTGTGACCTGCTAGCACCAACAAAGGGATGCTTTCTTGTCCAAGACCCTAATCTGGGCCATCTAAAGGGATATCCCTGTCCTGAATCAAGGGTGTTCCAGATGGGAAGTTGGAGCACTCTGGTTCCCAGCACAGCTGACATGGCTCTGGGGATGGAGACAGGTGGGAAAACAGCAGCACCAGGGGAGAGAAGCTGGTGTAAAACCAGTAATGTAGGCAGTACTGTAAGAAGTCTTTGAGAGAGCTAGCACTGACCTGCAGGATCCACACAGTTCCCTGTGGGTGCCTGGCAGTCTCTCGCTCTGCTTCACCTGACCCGAGCCTCCCACCACCCAGAGCTGTGCAGCTCTGCCTGCCTGGTTCAGGTGGGAGTGTGGGGGCAGCTCAGGCCTTGGCTAAGCTCACGCCAACTGTCTCATCCTCTCCAAACTGTCTCTGGCATGATGTTCCCATGCTGGGGCTCTGGCTCAGAAATTTATAAGCTCTCAGCCTGGGGCAGGGCAGCTCTCCCAGCACCCACATGACATAAAAGGCATTTTGGAGGGTCCAGGGCCCCCTAGCAGTTTCCAGGCTGCTGAGCTATTGGACACGGCTTTGTGATAGGTGCTGGCTTAAAGCAGTTGGCACGTCCCCCTGCCTGCTCCAGAATGATGAATGAGCATGTGTTTACTGGCTGGCTAGAGCAGTTCTTTAACAGCTCACTTGCTGTGCCGTGGTCTGTCTGTACTGGCAAAGGCAGGCAGGGAAAGGACCATCTCCCTGGCAGCAGCTGACCAGCCAGCTCCTGCACTGCTTTACCCACGGAGACAGAGGTACATCTCTCAGTGAGCAGGTCCGACAGCCCTGATGCTGCCCCTCCCCAGGCTGCACAGCAGACAGCTTCCAGCAGAAGTCCTGCCTGTGCTGAGAGCCCTGGGGCTGGGAAGCCTCAAAGCACCTGGCTGGCAGGATGTCTGCAGTGCCCAGGGAGGAGAACTGGCTTGTGCTTCTGAGCACCTATCTCTCCCTTTTCCGTTCCTGATTACCTTCCTGCTGTCTCCTGTCCCAGCGCTCAAGGGCAGGGGGCTACAGCAGTGGGTCCACCAAAACTTACCCTGCAATACCTTCTTAATGTGGCTCAGAGTGGGGGGCAGTGCCTACCTACGGTGTCTGGAGGAGCTTGCGCAGTCCCTGCTCCACAGTCGGCCCTGGATTCACGCAGTAGAGTGAAGCAGAGCACAGCCAAGTCGAGCAGCCCTGTTGCAGCCCCTGGAGAGAAGCTATTTTTGTCCTGCCATTTGCTGAACGGTGGTGATGGGAATGGCTCAGAGAGCTGGAGAAATGCAGCTTCTCTGGTTAGAAAACAAGCAAGGCAGAGGCGGGCTTGAATCCAGAGGAAGCACTGCTTCCTAACCTATGGGCAGAGAGATGCGTCCTAGCACTGTGCTGCTGGTGGGTGAGGCAAGGCGGTGCTTGCTGACATAGGGGCGAGGATGTGGATTGATTGCCACCAAGGCGATGCCTCCAGCCTACATCCCTCACAGGATTGCTGCCACTAAAGCCCTCAGGGAAGAAGCTCTAAGCACTGAGTGAAACAGGAAAGAATAACTGGGAAGTACCAAGTATCACCATGGGCTGCTTAAATGCCTGCCAGCACATCTGTAAATCTTGTGGCAGGAGAAAATCCACATAGCCGCAGGGGGATAGAGATTGATGAAGGGCTAATTATCCTCCCGGCAACAGATCCACGTTCCTCCGGGAGACCCCCTGCAAGCCCAGCGCGGGGAGGTGACGGTGCTGAGGCGGAGCTGGGCGAGCCCGGGCGCGGGGGCGGCTCCGGGGGGCTCGGGGGCGGCTCCGGGGGGTTCGGGGGCGGCCCGGGCCGGGGCTGTGCTGCCCTCTCGCGGCAGCCGCCCCCGCAGCTGGTCCAGCGCCGCTCGGGTCCCCTCCCCACCTCCAGGATATCTCCAGCGGCTGTGCGCCCAGCCCGTCACCGTCATTCCTTGCCTCCCTCCGCCCTCTCCGCTTTGGGAATGCTGGCTGTCAGGAGCATAGCTGTGGGAACATTCCGCGGCTTTGAGGGAAAGCGTCTGGTTGCCCATTTGGTGACTGTGTTTCCTTCCTGCTGCCCGTCACCTGCGCAGACCCAGCACCTCCCAACCTGCCAGAAGCTCGGAGCGTCTCTGGCACTGGCTGTGGGTGAAGGGGTTGAGGACTCCGTGCTGGGATGGAAGGGATGCCACAGGACTCTGTGTGTGTGTGTAGAATCCCGGGGGAAGAGGCCAAAGAGAAGCATGGGACAACGAAAGCATCTGTGCAAGTATCCTCCTTGGCGGTCAGCAAAGATTTATCCAGGATCATGTAGTTGCCAGGTGTTGAGCCCAGGACCTCTGGTTTGTAGGTGAGAGCTGCTCCCACACCTCCCTGGCTGGCAGGAGTTAAACAATCCAGTCCCTCCGGATTGCTTCCGTCTGGCAGGCAGGCAGCTGCCTTTATTCAACCTCTCCTGCCGGCATGTGGGACACGCAGTAGGTGAAGGGCAAGTTGTGGGAGCACAGCTGGCTCTGCACCAGGCTGGTCTCCCGGTGCTCTCTGCCCAGGCTATGTGCATGGGCAGATGCAGATGCATACTTGCAGCAGCGTGTGCATTTACAGGTCAATGCTGCCTCAGCATTCCTAAGTGCTGGAGCGACGAGGCTGCATCCCCTGGCTCCGTTTCCCAGTGGTGACTGGGAAGGCAGAGCCATAAGCTCCAGCTCTTGGGGGGCCCTGTCTCCGTGTGGTGGCCAAAGGGGCTTGGTGACACTTGGGGGGGCTGGCTGTCCACCAGGTGGAGCTGCACCCCACGTTTTGATGCTGCTGGGGTGGCCCTGGGCCAGCCCTGGTCTCTTGCTTCTTTTCCCTATCCTGGCAAGGAGGGACCCTGGCCTTCCCCAGCCCTCCAGGTAATGCACAGTGAAAGACAAGTGTGCACGTCATGTACACATGCTCTGGTGACAAGTGCTGACCCCCATTAGCCCCACCTGCCCAGCAGTAATTGCATGCTTGCAGGTAGACAGTGGATACTGACACAGTCTTTTGGAAGCCTTCTTCCCAACTGTGACACAAGGGGACCTGGGAGATTGTCCTCAGTGGTGTTCTGGCCTCATGTTTTTACAGGGCTTGGGGCTAACTGCATTCACTGGATGGAGGATGGTGTGAGTCCCAGCTCCTGACAAGCTCTTTATTTAAAGTGAATCCTGCCCATTCTTGTTGTGTGTGGGTCCC
Source organism: Tichodroma muraria (assembly GCA_013390105.1). NCBI lineage: Eukaryota > Metazoa > Chordata > Aves > Passeriformes > Sittidae > Tichodroma > Tichodroma muraria. Next base: position 108,418 of record WAAG01058334.1, on the reverse strand, counting down.
CAAGGATCCCCTGACCCCCTGGGGCAGCTGCTGGCCATGCCATCAGCTCTGCTGTGACCAGTGATGGAGAATCCCAGGCTGTGTGCCCTTTGTCCCTGTGCTCGAGATGCGTTTGCTCAAGCACTGCTGCCCTTTTGAGATCAAAAGGACCACAAGGACCTCTGCGAGAAGAGCCTGCATTTGCCAGGCCTCAGCAGCCCTGCACCAAGGACTGGCAGCCTGAGATCCAGCTGCCTTAGCTCTGAGGGGTTCGGGGGTAATTGTTTCTGTGATGATACCACGATAACTCCCAAAGATAGTCTGACACCACCAGACTCCTCTCACAGCCCTAGACCTGCCTCATGAAGCTGGGACCTTGAAGATCCCCTGGTCAAGCAATCCACTGCCTTCCATATGCAATCCACTATACCTTCCTTTCTCCCCTAGTGTTTGCCAATCTCACGAAGGGTTCCCATCCCTGACTGTCCTCCTTCCATGACACTCCCAGTGTAGGACTGGGAAGGCAGGATGCTGGAGAGGGTCTGTCTGCCCTCTGTCATGGCCAGACTGGGGACTTGGAGGAGAGTCTGCTCCTTGCCTGGATGCTGTCAAGCCTGGTCTGCGGTGGAAGCGAGGGAGGCAGCTGTACAGGAAATAATCATGGCTTGTTCCAAGATTAAATCACTGGCGGGAGTGCGAGAGAGGATAAAAGGAGCTGTCTGTCGTTAGAGGGAATATTAACCCGGCAGCGGGTCGGGAGGGGGGAGAATTTTATTCCTTGCACTTGCTGGCTGCCAGGCCCGCTGTGCACACAGGGCTCAGTACTGACAGCATCTCTCAGCAGGACATGTGCCCTCCCTCCCTCCCCAGTTCAGCCCACGTCATGGGCCCTTTTCCCTCCCTGCTCCGGGGAAGTAAGCTTCTTTGAGCAGGGGCAGAAGAAAGATTTTCAGAGAAGTTGGGAAACTGACGCAGGATTGTGCTGCATGTCTGACACCACGTGGAGGCACTGAACCACTCTGTCCCTCTGTACATCGCTCTTTGCCCAGGCCAGGTCTTCTCCCAGTTCCTGTGGATGAGCTCAGCATGGCACAAAAGGTTCTTGTTTGGTCTGGTCTTTATCAGGGACCTGCCTCGAGGCCCTTCGGCATGGGAGCTGGGCTGGAGTTGGAGCAGGTGAGGCCAAGGAGCAAGGGACAGGGCAGAGGGAAAACAAGAGACCAGCTGCAAAGGGGTGAGCTGGCAGAGAGATAAGATAGAGGGAGAAATGCAAAATATGATGGGTGGCAGGCGGGAGGGAACGTGGGAAACTACAGGGCCCCTTGGGTCAGCCCAGCTGGGAGATGCTCTTAACAGGTCAGACCCTTTGGGGGTGCCAGCCAGCCGTGGTGACAGGCTCCCAGCGCTGCTCATGTCCCCTTGCCCTTGGGCTGGGACCTGCTTTCAGGTTTGTAAGTAGCTGAGATGGGACCCCAAGACCCCTGTGCCCTGTGCCCTCAGCTGCTCCAGGGCTGTGTGGGGACCAAGAATGGCCCTGGAGAGCTGTCACAGACCTGCTGCTGGGGTTGCCACAGGGAGGAAAGCCGTGTTTTCTGGCCAGATCAGGGCTGCATATTACAGGCTCTCCTGTGCCAGGATAAACGGCCCCATGGGGTTCAGAGTTTGCAGCAAGTGGTTTAGAAAGCCTGTGGCCCTGTGCTTAGGACTTCCTTCCCTTTGAAGGAAGAGTCCTGGCAAGTTCCCAAGCACAAAGATCTCAGCTCCTTCCCCCTCATCTTTTCTTTTCCCTCACAGCCTATTCCCTCTCCAGCTGAGGCCTGGGCTGAGATAAGAAGATGAGTTATCCTTGGCTGTCTGGTCCAGCCTGGTGCTACCCCACAGAGTCAAGCCCTTGCCTCTATGCAGGTTGAAGCCCCCAGTGTTCAGCCTTCCTACATGTGGAAGTCTGGCAGTGTGCAAACTACTTGAGCCTGGTCTGATTTTGCCTCACCAGCTTCCTCTGTTAGCCTGCTCCCCCTCTGGGGGAAGTCGTTTGAGAAAGGCCAGTGCTGTTGGGAGCAGCCAAGGCAGCGATTTTCCCCACCAACACAGCAGAAACAATCAGCATGCAGAGTTGCCTCCTCAGCATCCACAGTCAGCGCTGGCAGTACCAATGGGTACTTGCTGCTGGTTGCTGCCCATCCCTTGGGCTCCACCTTTAGCCATACCTGCTGTTCCTCCTCACTAAGGAAAGGCTCCCAAGGCTCCATGGTACCAGGCATGGGCTGAGATCTGCAGGGGTGTGCACATATGTCCCCCAGCACCCCCCAGTAGCTCCCATCCCTTGTACTCTGGACAGGGAACCTGGAATGGATGGAAACCCTGCAAGCTCATCCAGAGATCACTGCAGGCTTGCACCCAGGGCAGGTTTGGCCCTGCTGCACACAAACCCCAGCGAGCAGCCGTTGCCAAGACGCTACAATTTCCAGGCCAACATCAAAAAGCAGCTGGAGATTGGCTTGCACACGCTCCCACACAGCACATCCTCTCTGTTTTATGAGTGATGTTTTACAACATAAGTGCTGCTATATTAAGCCACACATCTAACTGGAAAAACAGGAGATGGAGAAGCAAGAGCAGCTACCTCAGTGCCCACAGATGCTTTAACAGTGTGTGAGTCCTCCTCTTGCTCAGGTTCTTGCCTACCTCTATCCCCCTGCCTGGCCTTATGCAGGCAAGAGGCAGGCCTGGGCACCTTGCCCCATACAGCTTGCCCTTGGGCTTTGGATGGAGTGTTTTCCTGCTTGCTGAACTCCCCATCCCCCAGCTCTGCTCCAGGGGTGGGCAGGAACAGCAGAATAGAGCCAGCCCCCATCTTTTGGGGTAAAACTGCAGGCTATCAGAGGCTTCAGCTGGCACCTTTCAGCTCCTAAGCAAAGGCTTCATGTTTGGGGAAGGCCAGTTCTTCTCACTGCCAGGCAGGTGGAAGGAGAAGGGAGACTCCTTCCTGGTGGCTCCAGGAGGGGCTGTTCTCAGCCCACAGCTGCATGAGCACCTCTGCAGCAACCCTGCAGGCAGAGGACCAGGGCAGAGCCCAATTCTCCCTGTGGCCCTGAGAAGCAGGGGGAAGCAAAGGACTTGGGCCCGTGCTCCCTGGATAGACCCTGCTTTTATTCCTTACAACTCCCCAGGTAAGGATTGACCCAGAAATCCTAGGTTTTCTACAGCTAACATCATTGGCCCCTGACCTGCATCCCCATCCCTCGTCCATGGGGATGGGCATAAATAGTGTGGCCGTGCTGTGCTCAACCTGGGGACAGTGGAGGGAGCAGTCTTTGGCAAGCCCTGCAAGACTGCAAGTCAAGGACCCCTGCAAGAGAGCAGTAGAGTTGATTTATGCTCCTGACATCTCTCTCCCGGTCAGGCAGAGCTTTTAATAAAGAATGAGTGATTTATGGCTTCTTTTAAGCGGGAAGGAATGTTACCTAAGGCAGTCTGCCCCCAACACCCCTTCCTCTCTGTCTCACTGAAACCTTAGCATCTGGGCTTGCAAGAGGGGGCAGCTGCTCTCTCTGCTCCTGTCCTCTCCCAAAGTCCTCCCCACAGCCATGGTAGCCTCAGCATCCTGCCCCATTCCTGTCAGCAGCACCCCTGGCCCTGCCAAGGGATGCCCTGGCACGCTGCAGGGAACTGTGCTGATCCCCTCCAAATGCCCCAGCCCTCGGCAGTGGGGCAACGTGCAGTCCACAGACCACCTCACACACAGCAGTGATTCAAGGAAAGCTGCTGTCCTGAGACCCCTCTGAGATAAGCCCTGTGGTGGCTGTCCTGGGGACAGGATGACAGCTCCACAGCAGTTGTCATGGTTACTGGGTATTAATGGATGCGGGCATGACTGCTTCCCAGTGATGAGCAGCTCCAGAAGGAAAGGGCTGCCCTTAACCTGCCCAGCTGCAGCCATTCCCATGGGGATTTGGCCATGGAGCCATCACCACACCAATCCCCAGCTGTTCCAGACCCTGAGTCAATGCTGGCCTAAGCCGCTTCCAAACCCAGAGGTGGCAGCAGCTTTCAACTGAAGGAGCTTCTTGGAGTCTGAAATGATTCTGGGGTCTCCCAGGGCAGATAAGAAAAAGGATGCCTCCCCTTTTCTCCCAGCCCGACTACCTAGGGACAGCTGGAGAAGGCCGTAGGGCTGGGGGATGTGGTGGTCAGCAAGAACAGCAAAGCTGCAGGTCCCTGCCAGCCAGCCCCTTTGCCCTCTGGAAAGAGCTAATGAGTGAGGGTAGGGGATAAGAACAGGGGTGGAGGGAGCTTCACCCAGACTAAAGCTGCCCCAAGAGGCTCCCAGCTGCTAATGAAGATAAAGTGGCCAGTTCCTTTTCTTCTCCCAGTGAAATCTGATGGCTAAGGAGGAAAAAATGCTTTCAAGTGTATTCATCTATAACACGGCCTGGGAGGCAGGGATTCCAGCAGGAGTGGCGGCCAGCTGGGACACTGATCTCACACTTCACACACGTGCACACACACGTGCATGTGCAAACAGCCCTCCACACAGGCTGCACACAGGGTGTGTGAAATACCCGCAGAGCACACGCACGCAGACATCAAAAGCCCGTCTTTCTCTGCATCAAAACCGCAGCCGTAGGTGAAGGCAGGTGTTGAGCAAAACACCCCCTGCCCACGCCAAGCACCCGCATCAGGCTGCCAGATCCCACACGTGCCCTAAAATGCACACGGCAAGTGCAGCGCAAACACAGGCACACGGCACGCCAGGGGCGCCTGCCCATAGCCTGTGCGTGTGCACACACACACGTGAGCACACAGACACACGTGTGAGCACACACACACACACGCACGAGCACACACACGAGTCCTTTGGGGTCACTCCAGTGTTCCATTGAATGTGTGAATAAATCTTGCTGCTATTGATGTATGTGGGAGACAGGTTTAGGGGGAAATGGGCTGAGGCTCTCCTGTGTCATGAATGGATGAATTTCTACCCCATCCCAACAACAGGTTCTGTCCCAAGCCCTTCCCCTGCCTGCAGTCCCACAGCCCAGCCATTGAAACTCTCCCTAGCCTTAATCCTAATCTTGACTGCACGATACCTACAGAAAAGAATCACACTTCTCTCTCAGGCCTGGGAGCTCCTCTGCCCAGAGACCATTCCAAATGCCTGGACCAGACATGTTAGGGGCAATGGGGCTGCGCTTCCGAAGCATCCATTCCCAGTCTCTCCGGGAAGGATTCTCCACAGCCCTATGCTAACTTAAACAAACTCGGGAATTCTCTCTGCCTCTGGGGTCCTCTCTTGTGGACCAGCCCACTTCCAGGCTGTGAAATGCATCTTGCAAATGGACAGCCCGTGTGCCAGATCCTGCTGGGATTGTCCCTGACCCAGGCTAACTCCTAAACCGAGAGCAAAAATTGTCTGCATCACTGCAAGATAGCCCAAGACAAAATCATAAAAGGACAGTGCTAAAAATTCCCATAGGAACAATTCCAGTGCCGTGCCTGGCAATGCCCTGGGACTGTTTGTTTTACCAGTGCAGACATAACCAGAGATTCCCACTCCTTTCCTCTGGAGGCTTTGAATTAAGCGGCCTGTTTACAGAGAGGTAGCAAGGGAATAGAAGGTATGTGAAGGGGGAGCAGCTCCTCCTCAATATATCTGGCAGCTGAACGTACCCTAGACCCACCAGAGACCCTCTAGGCTTCAAAGCATGCAATTGTAGCTCCTCAGACAATTAGAGGTGCTGCAGAGAGCCTGAATCTGGCCCTGTTGACACACTTCTGCCTTCTTAGCATCATGCAGGGGGTCATGCCTGGCCAGAGCCCACTGGCTTGTTGCAATCAACTGCTGTATGACCTGGGCATGAAGGCTGGGAAGAAGTGCCCCACAAGTCTGGGGCAGGGCAGAGGGAAGCATGGATGCTGCAGGCAGCTGCATCACCACTCACTAGGGCTGGCTTGGGCAGGTACACCACTATCCCACAGTTCCAGCTGCAGCCAGCAGCTCCTCTCTGCCTCCCAGCTCCTGGTTATTAATTCAGATGGATCTACTTGGCTGGGGCTGGGGGATAGTAAAAACTAGATGGATAATTGCACATAAATTCCAAGTAAATAATGGGAAAGGGGTAGAGAGGGACCAAGCTCAGTGAGAAATTAGGAAAGGTAAGGCAAGGAAAGCTGGGAATGGCATGGGGACAAGAGCTGAGAGCCAGGGATCAGGGGACTGGGGTCAGAAAGTAACATCCGGTGAGAGATCAGTGGGGTAGAAAGAGCAAAATCAGCCCCTGACGGAGCTGCCGGTGCCCGTGGCCGGCGGCTGTCCGGTCCCAGCAGCCCCGCACGGCTCAACCCCGCTGAGCTGCCCGCGCTCCTCAGCAGAGGGCAGTGGATGCACACGCACCTGCCTGCACACCTGTGCTGCACCCCTGTGGGCACCCACACCCCCCCCCCCCCCCCCATGTGCCTGCCCGGGACACGGAAGGACACGGCAGCACGGACCAGTTCTCCCGGTGCTCAGCAGTGCTCCCGGCGCTGCTGGCGTGCTGAAGGAACGGCCTGGCACCCCTTGAGCGACAAACGGGACTGCAAGGACTGGCAGGCGAGGTCTGCAGGGACTGGCAACACTTCAGTGGGGCAGCCAGCGAGGGTCTCTGCTTGCATGACCCCAGCCCCTGCCATTTTCACCGGCGTTTATCACGGCAGCAAATCAAAGTCCTGGGCAGCAAGGATGTGACCATAAAGGCAGTCCCGAGGGTGGGAGGGGCAGGGGAAGTGTCCACATGAAACTGTGGGCTGTTAAACTGGAACCCCTCCTCTATTGCTGCGCAGGGGGAGGTGCAGAAGTGTCTATATGAATGTGGGCAGCCTCCTGGGTCAGTGATCCCTGTCAGAGTATAAAGAGTTCCCCCTATAGCTATATAAGCAGAGGTCCTTACAGTTATACCAGGAGGAGCACTATAACCATATAAGCAAGACCACTATGGTCTAAGGCATAAGACAGCCTCAAAATTCCTCCTCCACCTGTGGGAGAGTCCTCTGTGCCAGCCCATCCCTGTGGGAGACAAAGCACCATCCCCTCCCAGTGCATCCCAGCTTCTCCCAGTACTTTTGGACTCACTGTCTTGGTGATGCCTGGCCCAGATGGGCTGAGAAGAGAGATAGGGCAGGCCCGGCAGCTGTGGAACATTTAGACCAGATGTGGAAGGTACACTTTACAGCAGCAAGCCATGAGGAGGCTGCTGAGCTGAAGGCCTGTACTTAGGCAGCCACGACATGGCAAGGGAAGAAAGGACATTCCTCCCGTAGGAACAGTTTGCACATATAGCGTCATCCCCTCATTATTAGGAGGGAAGCCACAGAGAGGGTGTTCCCAGACTCCAACCCCACCACTCCTCTTCAGGCCAGGCTGGCCCCATGAAGGGTGGTAGGAGCTGGGCAGGGAGCAGGGGTCTTGTGGGATGCTGCCTTTGCCATCAGATCCTCAAGTCTGTATCGCTCTCAGCCTCCTGGTTTGCTGGAAGTGTAGGAGCTATCCTGGACTGGATTCAGCCAAATCAGCACTTTGGGTTGAGCCCAGCTGTCACTGAGCCCAGGCTATGGCTGAGCATGCCAGAGCCTCACAAGATGCTGGGGTATGCCTTTGCTGGCCATCCACTTGTGGCTTTCCTGGGTGATGGGGAAGCCTGCAGCAGTGCTGGCTGGAAGAGATTCACAGCCCATCCTGACAGAGGCTGTTGTCTGCCTTGCCAGGAAAGGCATGGCTTCAGAAGCTTGGCTCAGTGTCTCTTCCTTGGAAAACCCTCCCAGGAGAGATGTCTGCACTGGACCAAGGTCCTGAGACCCTTTTGCAGTCCAGCAGAGCTCCTGCTAAGGCAGTGGGAGCTGGGTATGTCCCAGACCCCAAGGCCTGTCCCACCAGCCCAGCTTCACAATGGACACAGCCAACACTGAGCTTCCAAGAATGATTTCCTTGCTAAGGAAAGACTAAACAGCCACACTACCCCTGCTTGAGATCTTGCTCCCTGAGCCCTGCTCTAAGCTTACACAAAGCCCTGCCATGGGATGGGGCATGGGATGTCAAGAGATGGAACAGAATAGTGTGACTTCAGAGCCAGGAATTATAAACTCAGAAGGGTTTTCAGAGACCAGGGAGTCCTGGAAAGTAGACCAGAGGGCTTGTTCCTGGCTCTGGCAAGGAAGGTCATCGGTTATCAGAGTGGCAGCAGGAGGCAGACCTGGAGATTCAGAGCAACAGCTTGGGTATAGGACCTTACTTGCCTGAAGTCAAAGGATGCTCCAGGGCAATGGGACAGAGGGAAGGGCAGAGCAATACTGCAGCCTTTGGAGCTGGTTTTGTCCCACAGGGAAAAAAGCTGCCTCAGTAATCTGTCCACAAACCCTACATGTTTGGTGTCTCATGACCTGTGTACTGGGAAGGGCAAACCCTGAGCCGATACCTGTCCATTGAATCTAAGGTCTTGGAGAGAAACAGACCCAACCCCTCTGCCAGTGCTTCCAGCAACCACAAGCCAGCAGCCATGCCCAGGTGTCGGGAAACATCAGAGCACGTGTCTCCTGTCCGCACGGGTGAGAGCGGCGTGTGGGCGTTGGGACACACCTGTCCAGAAGAATCCCAGCAAATTACTTCTCCTTGATGTCTGCTGGTTCGTCATGGCAGAAACACGGCGTGCAAAGGGCTTGGTTTAGAAGGAGCGCCGAGGGGTGCCAGAGCTGAGTTGCTGCCAACTCACCTGTCACTCCTTGCACGCTGCCCCAGGGCTTGCAGGCTGGGGGGAGGCAGGTGCTGGGGAGGCAGCTCAGCTGCCGAGCTGTGGCCGAGGGAGCGAGCAGGTAGGGAGCTGTCTCTCCCAGGATCCTTGCTCCCATTCTGCAAGGTGGAACGTGGCTGTGGAAAGTGTGAGACAGATTCAGATGTATTTTCTGCCCCCCTCCCCATGACTTTCACAGAGGCCTTTGCAGTGGTGTTGATGGGGAGGTTGTCCCAAACTAGGAGAGTTTAATATGGGGGAGCACAAGACTGTGGGGCTGGAGAACACTTACTCACCCCTGCAGCCAGCCAGAAAACCAGAGGCTGGCTGTGTTGGGACAGACCAGCAGGCAAGACACTTGCAGAAAAGACCTTCCCATTCAGTGACCAGATCTGGCATCCAGGCAGAGATTAATATCAAGCAGTGAAGGGGCCAAGGGGCAATGCCTGCAGCATTGGGGATGGTTGGGGTCCACAACAGCTGCATGGGGAGGTGCCTGGATACCATGAGACACTGTGCAGCCTCTGCATATAGCCCATGAGACTGTAGCACAGTGTAAGCCAGACCCTCATGCTTCTCCTCCACTTCCTGTGAGCCAGCAAAGCCTTGGGGCACGCAGGCTCAGAGGGGCTTATACACACCCCTGCAGCCAGGCAAGGAGCCTCTCTCAGGATGGCTTTGAGCACAGGACCCTGCTCAACAAAGCACACAGGGGCATCTGTCCTGCACTAAGACCTCCCTTGTGTGGGCACAGATGAGGAGCAGATGTCTTCTGATGGGCACAGACCTCAGGTTAGAGAGATGTGCTGCTGTGAACATGGGCCCCAGCCCAGCTTGGTGAGGCAGCTAGGTCCTTGCCCTTTTTTGTGAGGTTTTAGTGCAGAGACACACAATGTGTCTGGTTGGTGCTGGGGATGAGCCAAGGTAATGCTGGACATGTGCGGCTTAGGGAGGGATGTCAGCAAGGCGGAGTAGTGCTGGCAAGGACAAGCTGGAGAGTCCTGGAGACATTTGCCAATTTGATTGAGGTACCAGCAAGCAGAGAGGTGGCATCACCACCAACCAGATTTGCTGGAGATGCACGGGCTGGCGGGTGCTGGCGGTGAGCAGCAGGGAGCGCGGGTACTCGGCTGAGCGCAGCGTGTGCGAGGCAGCGCCGGGATGAGGATGAGGACAAGGACAGGTTATACCTGCAGGACAGGAGGCTCCGCTTCCCTGATGTGTGACAGCGGAAAGGGCTACGGGAGCCTGGGAGCCAGCTCTGCACCGTGGGCACCCCACAGGCTCAGCTGGGGCACACACATGGGAGCTGAGACTGCCCATGGGGGGCAGTTGGGCATTAGTGCATAATCCATTTTTCTGCTAGATCCCTGTGTCAGGGAGATCTGGCACAAGAGAGACCTGTTCTGTTTGTCCAAAACACTGATGGATCTTCCCTTCTTAGTTGAGAGCACTGCAGGAGCAAAATCTTCCCATGGCAAGGAGGGGCCTTGTCCCAGCTCCATTAATCATCCGGACGTCAACATTAGTGGGCATGGACATGCATTTGGATGCTTGAAGGCTAAAGGAGCTTTTCCCAGCAGCCAGGGCCTGTCTCCTACCACACTATGGGTATCTCTCACCTGTCTTTGGAAACCTTGGAAATCTTGGGTCTTTGGCCAATGTGGACCAAAACATCTGTCCGGGACAATGTTTTCTCTGGTATTCAGGAACCATGATCAAGATAGGGGAGGTTACAGCCTCCACCCAACTGCTTCTGCCCTCAACCTGGCTTCTAGATAAAGGCTGCCAAGACTCAGTCAGGCTGTGGTCACCACCTCTTGGTTTAGATAAGGAGGCTTCACCACCTGCACCCTGTGCTGCTTTTCCAAGGGTTTTTGAGGCCATTGCTCCACAGGGATTTGGCACCAGCATTTGGGATAGAATTGAGGCAGTTCTCCCATGTCCCCTTCCCATCAGTGCTTCATCCTGTTGAGCAATGGGTGATAGGGAAGGTTTTGCAAGGCTTCACAAAGTAGCCACCTGGCTCCCTGTCATCCAGGCAGCACAGGATGGTACCTCCCAGCCATGAAACCCTGGGGAGATGCTGAACAAAGCTCAACTTGTATAAACCAAGCCAGCACTGGTGAGGTGTCTGCCACCTCCTTGGCCTCCTGCCCTCTCTTCTCAGCCTATCTCAGCCCACATTTAACAATTACCTCCTCTCCACAGAGCTCCCCAAGTACTCTAAGAAATGCGGGCCAATTCCCCACTGGCAACTCCTGTCTGCCTCCCAGGAGTTACGTCAGTGGGGAGTTGGACCATGCACATCTTCTGTGCAGCACCTGGCTATGTGGCAGCCAGCACCAACCCTGGGCCTGCCAGGGGCAATCCTGGGCACCAGCTGAACATTCCCAGGAGGCAGCAGCATCCCTTCTATGCCCCAGCAAGTGAAAGATGCCCTCAAATTGCAGAGAAGGGGGTTCTGGCAGGTGCACTTACCTGAGCTGGAAGTGGTCCAGGGGAGTGGATTTAACACCCTGGCTCTGGTTGTAGGAGAGCATCAAGCCAGCAGGGCATAAGGCAACATGTTGTGGCCAATACTTCAAGTATCAATCCCAGCACAACTCAGCACTCTTTCAGAGTGTGCTGAGATAGTCTGACCCATCCACAGTGTGCTTGCCCTTGGCTAACAGTGCAGAGACACTGCGCAGAGAGTCAGCCAGGTAGAGGTACCTGGAAGAGGTATCAGTACAGTCAGAGGTACCTGGAAGAGGTACCTGGTACAGTCAGAGGTACCTGGAAACCACCACCCACACGTCCAGCTCTGTCCCCTTGCTGCCAGCATGCACAGCTCAGCACATGATATCTGGGTGTTATGATCAGCAGGAATCACTCCCACAAAGCCAAGTGTCCCTCAAAGCATTGCCACTGCATGTCCTGGGACAGCCATGCCCAGCTGGCATGCCACAGTACTGGACTCACCAGCGCTCAGCCTGGCATTGCCATTGGGTGTGGCAGTGTGGGCTGTCCTGTCCCTCCCTCTCGCTGTGTGGACGCTGTACTGTCACCATGGGAGAGAGTGGCACTCCTCCCCATGCTGACAGGACACACACCACCTCCTTCCCCAGAGGGACCCAGCTCTGCCTGGCTCAGCATGGGAGGCTTCTGGTGACACCAGGGTGAGCAGCGAGGAGCACGGTGATGGTGAGACAGCACCTGGGCAGAGGGTCCCAAAGCTCAGGAGCATCATGCTCAGGGCTGCTTACTGGGGAGTACTGGACGGACTGGGAGGTAAGGCAGGGAGCAAGGGTCTGCTGCACCCATCTCTCCCAACTGGGACAATTCTCCTTCACTCCATCTTTTCTCCCAATCCTCTTCCACCCATGCCGCTTCCTCAGCCCCTGCCTTCTGCTTCCCACACACCTCCTCTTCTCTTCAGTGATACCCAAGGGACCTGTGGAAAGGGCTGAGAGACTGGAGCAGGGGACAGGACTGGGGGACGCTGCAATGATGTAACATCCTTGTGCACAGAGTGGGACATCCCTCATGTGATAGTCTGGGCTCACTCTGCAAGATGTGACATCACTGGGGATCTTCTGGTGATCTCTTATTTTGGGCAGCCTCACCTCCCTAACTGGTCTCAAAGGGTGCCCATCACTAAGGTATCCAAGTGCAGATGCTTAGTCCATTGGCTCTGGAGCAGACACAAACCTGAAATGGTGGTGCAAGAGAGAGAGACGGGTGGTGATGTGACCCAGGGTGGTGATGTGGCCCTGCCATTCCCTTGTGCCTCTCTCTGCCAGATCTTCTGGGCATGAGATAGCTCCTTTATCTCCTGGATGGCTGGTACCAGCTCTGGCCTGTTTTTTTTGAGAATCCATGTGCCCTTACTCATCCTGGCAAAGGAAAGAGAGCCAGCAGCTGGCCTAGGGGCTGGAAAATGCAAGGAGACTCAGATACCCACCGGGAGGTGGAAAATGGCCCAGAGCAGGAAGCACAGCAAGGTGGGGTGTTGACGTCTGCCATCTATTATTCCCGCTCTGCATCAAAAGGCTGAGATGAAAGTCTCTGGCCACAGCCCTCACCACAAAAACGTGGACCCCTCTCCTGAAATTACTGCTCCCCTTGAAGGAGGAGAGTAATTTGCCTGAGTGGTGGAGGAGAAAGCCATGTTTACATGCCAGGTTTCAAGTGCTGCTCACCAGCTGCTTCACTGTAATTACGTCGTTAGGAGAGGATGAGTTGCTGGGGCTTGGTTCTGGGGTGTTTGTTTATTTGAAGCCCCAGTGTTGGGCAGCTGGCAAGGGAGAGCCACTCTGTTGGCAGCTGGGGCACCAGGCTCCCACCGAGCCTGGCTGCCTGGCTGAGGGATGCTGTGGTCCCTGGTGAGCATGGGGCCAGGCCAGCTCCAGGCTTTGCAGAGGCATAGGGAAGAAAGATGTGGTGTCTGGTGGAAAAAGACATCTCCCCTGAAGAGCACGGATGGAGTTGCATCCCCAAATCCTAAAGTGATGGGACTGTGGTAACAGGAACCCTGCAACAGGGATGTAGAGTCAGGAGGCTCCAGTGAACCAACGTGGACCAATTGTGTCTACAGCTCTGCTCACAGCTTGAGCACCCCCTGAACTGTGCATGGGCTGGTCCCCCAGTCAAGCAACAAAAGTGCCTCACACCCCTGCCCAGTTCAGCCTTGATTTAGAACTATGCTTCACTGCAGGGCATACCTGCCATGGGGCATTCACATCGCAAAATGCCTCTGGGGATGTCCCTTCAAGGCATCTCCTACAGCAGCAGCACCAGGCTACAGAGGCTACACAAGGACCTGGCTCCCTCTCAGCCTGGGTGACATGTGGCACGAAAGTGGCACCAGGAACAGGATTTCTGTGTCCTTTTCCCAGCCTGGCTGTTTCTTGCCGTGTTATCCATAGGAGCTCTTGTGTGTTGGCACCGTAGCTGACAGCATGCATCTTGCAGGCAGGTTGCAGGGCTAACGTACTGTCTGCTAAGTGTTTCCAGGGAAAAACTGCTTATCAAGCAGCACATCCCAGGTTTCCCATTGCTGTCAGGCCCCTCTTTCAACCCAGCCAACACCACCTGAAGGGGAGTCCCTGCAGGTCTGGGATATCTGCCCTGCATCCAGGGCTGCTGCCGAGGGACCTTGCAGGAGTGGTTTCATCAGGCAGCCACATCAAAGACAATCCAGGACACTCCATTCCATGACAGGCTTCAGCATCCATGAACAGTGAGCATGAGATATCATGACAGTACAGATTACTTCTTGTAATGCTGGGCAGGCAGTGTGTGCAGGTAGAGGGATGTGGGGGGCAACAGCAGTGCTGCTGCCTTCCACTTCACAGCCACTTCAGGTTTGCTGTGGGTTCTACATCTAGAGACATATGGCAGAAGTCTTCTTCTCATTTTGCATCTCTCCTGTCACAGCCTCTGCCTTCTGAGGACAGGTGTCCTCAAAGGTTATCAGCTCATGTGGCTCAAACTCCTCCAGCACTGCAGACTCCTTGGTCCTGGCTAAAAGTGTTTCAGCATTCTGAAACAAATATACAGAAATTGAATTCCCAGCCCTTGGCTCCCAGGAGGTTTGGAGTGCATCTTTAGCCAGCACAGGGCTATCAATACCAGCCCAGCTTTGCTCAGCAAAAATCCCTTCCTCTGGCAGGTATTTACCCCAGCTGCTCATGGCAGAGGACTTGCACTGGCAATGTCATGGTGTGGTGCATCCTTATTTTCAGGCAGCTGTTGCAAACAGCTGGAGATTTTGGCTTCAGCTTTTTCCTCATTCTTTACTTGGAGCCAGCCCTTCAGGATGCCCCAAGGGACATGTGCATCAGTACTTGGGCCTAGAGCACAATCAAGCACAGAATCTGGTGGCCTCTTGGGATGACACATGCTCCTGGTCTGGTGCAGGGAGTGTGATCAGTGGTGTGGCAGAGGGGTGCAGCCTATTCCAAGCAATAAGGATCCTGCAGCAGCAAAGGCGCAGCTGTGTGTGAGCAGTACGGGTGAGGCTCGCATGAATGTATCCCTGTGCATGTGACAGGCTTGCAGTCCATGTCCATGCAAAGCAGCAAACGACAAGTCACCAGGCACCACTACTCGTGCTTCTCTTTATTTCACTATGTTGCACATCTCCTCATTTCTGATCCTCGCTCAGCAACTCCCTTGGCAATTAATTCAAGCAGCGATGTTAAGGCTGGAGGGACCCAGTAAGACCACCCAGGCCACTCCACTCCTCAGGCCAGACCCCTTGCACCCCCTATGCCAGGGAGAAAAGGGCATTCTTCCTCCCTCCTTCCCCCCGCAAGACCCGTGCGCTACGTGCGGAGTGTGATGGGGAAGCGGGTTGCTGCCGAGAGGGAGCTTGCTGTTCACCAGCGGGAGTGGGAGGGTGAACTGGAAAGAGCCTCCTCTCCCGGTGGAGCACCACCGCGCAGGCTTGACGAGGTGTGAGCTCCTGCGCCACCCCTACACGCCTTGGGTGCCTCTAAGTGTCTGGGACAGGTATTCACGGTCCGGCGGAGCGTGCCCTGTCATGCCTTCGTGCCACGGCGCCTGGCAAGCGCCTCCCCTCCCTGCAGCTGCGGCTGTGCTGGAGCATTCCTCTGGGGAGGGCTGACTCGTACCTGGAGGGATGGGGGGCCTGCGGACAGCCACCTCCTGCTCTCTAAACCTGCTGGGCTCTTCTGTGCCGCAGCACTCTCATCACCTCTTCAGCCTGGTCCCTGAAGTGATACCCACAGCAGCCGAGGAGTCACCACTCCCAGCCAGCACGGAGATGTGTTCCCAGGAGCAATTTCGGGACTGCTGTGCAGTTGTAGGGAGCATCCTGGGATAGCTGTGCCCCTTCTTTCCTGTGCACGTGGCTGGGGTGGTGTGACCCTCCCCAGCTGCTGCAGAGCAGGAGTCAGATGTGGCATGGGCAGGGACAACATATCAAGGTTGAGACTTCCCTGTCCCATGGAGGGTCCCCTTCCAGCTCCTTGCTGAGTGTGGATGGAGTAGTCCAGAGGAAGTCAGAATGCTTCCAGATGCAGCCAAAATAATGGAGTTAGATGGGATCTTCCCAAAGGAGTAATACCTGTGGAGCTGATAACCCTGCTCTGTGAGAGCCTTTGGAAGGAGAAGGTCCTACAGAGTGACACTCACTAGGGGCTCAGAGGAACTCGCTGGCCAAGCTGACTCTTTAATCTTGAAACTGGAGATGGGGAGAGGAAAACCCCTGAGACAAGAAGGCAAAGGCAGCTTCTGGTGCTGCCCAAGCTCAGTCCGAGCGATTTCTAGCTGAGCTCACCAGTTTCACGTAGGCACAGAAGAGAAGGTTGGGGTGGGCAAAACTGGGACTCAGAGGAAGGGAGACATGAGGCACACTCCATGGGCACCAAGTTTGCTGCCCCACCTGCCTCGAAGATGAGAAGAGAGCCTGCATCCCTATTGAGCCCAGCATCCTTGCAGTCAGCAGTGGTAAACAGGAGACTGCCAAGCAGCAAAATCATCTGCTATGGGAAAGAACCCCCCTGTAGCGGCCTGAGTTGGGCATGGAGAACAGAGATATCCTAGGTAACAAGAGCCTTGAAAGTGCTGCTTCAGTATCTGCAGTGGCCTGAGTTTTCAGTTTGCCTTGGAGCAGTCAAACACACGACACAGTGACCCACCAGGATGGGTTCCAGTTCTGTATGCCAAGTCCTGCTGCATCCCTGGTACCCAGAGGCAAGCCCAGCAGGCAGTATGGCACTTAACAGAGAAATCCGGAGAGGAGGATCAAGCCCATACGGCCCCTGCTTCCCCCCCACCTTTGTGACCTCAGAGGGGTGTCCCTAGGAGGCCACCCCATGCTGATGCAGGTTCTGTTTGAGCTGTGTTCTCCCTGGCTCAACCAAGCTCCTGCCTGCACCTTATGGCTTTGCCCCTTATCCAGCCAGGTTCATACTGGGCCACCTTTACCCAGAGCAGAGGGGACCATGTCTGCCATGGGGCGCCGCCCCCAGTGGGTTGTGGCATCTCGGGATGTGCCACGTACCAGGGTGGCCCCGGACCCCGAGTGCGCAGGGGCCTGGCAGGCACTGGTTAAGTCATGTGTTTTGTGTTGGGTTTCTCCCCCTCCTGGAAAGTCCCAGTGCGGAGCGGTGGGGCTGAGCCGACCGCACACAGCTGCGGGCCACCACATGAGAGGAGCCAGCTCCTCGGGGATTACAGAGCCCCGGGAGCCTGGGGAGGAGGCAGGAGCACCCGCGCCGTGGCCCTTTCATCTCTCCCCTGCCTCACTCCCCCTTTCATCTCTGCCTCTCTGGCCACGCTCTCTTTTCCTCTGCTGCCTTTGCTCTCTTTGCACTTGGCCTCTTTTCCCTGCCTTCCCCCCAGCCCTTCCCACTGCACCTGGCTGTGCTGGCTGCCTCTGCACTGCTTCTGTCACTCCCTCCTCCTGGACCCTGTGCTTTCATCCCCCGACCCCCAGCTGCCTGCTCCCACCTTCCTGCACTGGTGTCCTGCCCCTGTGCCAGATATGCTCCTCCATCATCTCCCTCCCCAGCCCAAAACCTCCCTTTGCAATGGGGGAAGGAGAGGAGTAGCACAAGGTCTGCCCCAGGCGTTCTCCATCTGTGTCCAAAAAGCTTTTCCCCCTTTCCCCACCTGTCCTGGTGTCCCCACCAGGCTGCTTCCAGACTCACATCCTTCCCTGGTGTGTCCTGTGCTGTCACAGCCAGGCGTCCTCTTGCTTTCTCCATCAGCCTCATGGAAGCAATGAGCTGTGAATGCTGGTAGACCCTATTCACACAGTGGCCAGGGCTGGGCACTCCCTGTGACAGATCAAGGGATAAAGAAAAAGTGCTGGGTACCCTATTCTTGTGTGTCACAGACTTGTGCCAGGGGCCAGTGTTCCTCACACACTCTCCAAGAGGCCTGGGGTGTCCCTGCTGTTTTCTTGGCCAGAGGACCACATTTATGACTAAGAGGGTAAAGAGCATTTGGGTCCAATGGTATCTGCAGCCATTACAGCAGGAGCACAACACAAGTCATGTGGTCTAATGGTTAGAGCTCCCCCTCTAGTCCAGAGGCTCCCTAGGGAGACTTGGTGCCCATCTGCTTGGTGAGGATCTCAGCCATTGGGTCTGGGCTGTGGAGGACCTCCACATCATTCTCTTCCCAAAAAATATCAGCCTCCTTTCTCATGCATCTTGCCACCTGCTCTCACTCCAGTGCACCCACTGCCTCTGCTCAGCCTCCCCCTAGCGCTTGTGCTATCCCAGCCTTTGGAGCTGTCATGGCTCCATCACAGCCTTCAGCTCAAGCCCTCCCTCTGCTCTCCATCTCCGCATTCCACCCGTGTCCAAACTCTGCTGGCCCTTCTGCAGGCCTGTGGCAGCCCCATGGCCAGGGACTCCCTTGGAGGACCAAGGGCTGGTGCAGCTGTGGCTGAGCAAGGAGGCTGCAGTCTGCCCAGCCAGTGGTGACACTCCTGGAGTCTGGCTGCTGCCAGCATGTCTGGTACCTCAATGAGCTCAACACAGTGGTGGCTATAGACTTCTCACTGGGTAGGTGACCCACCCCTCACGATGGAGGGCAATGCCATTGGAATGCTGTGCCAGGAGGGTGGTGGGCAGGAGCTGGGCCTGGTGCGGGGAGCACAGGACTCCTGGGCTCCTATCCCAAGCCAGGTGCTGCCTTGCTGTAGGTACTTTGCCTTGCCAAGCAGGTCAGTCAGGGCCAAACTTTTTTTCTTTTTCGGGGGCTTGCACGGGTGCTGGTGCCAAGCATGACATGTTGGGGCTGAACGTCAGGAAAGCCTTGGAGCATCTCTCTGCATCTCAGCTCACAGCACAGTGCCAGCCAGGCTCTCGGGATGGGTCTCAAGCCATGGCTACTTGCTTGTCAAGCAGAGGAAGCATGGAAGCCAGTTGCCCAGACCAAAGCAGGAGAGGGGCTGCCCTCTGCTCCCCTTGGACAAGCAGACACAATGAGGCTTTGCTCTCTCGTGACTTCCAGTAGCCCAGGTGCATCTGGCTGCTTTTGTGGGTCAGCAGACTACCAGGCTCAGCCAGCCAGCACTGCCAGCCCTGCCCATGTCCATGCTCATAACACCCCAGTGGGTGGCATGGGACAGAGGGTACCACTGAGAGAGAACTGTCCACTCATGGCTTTGCTTAATATTGTGAGTTCGGATGGGAGCAGGAATGGAATTTGGATGGGGCTGGGCGTTCCCGTGTAGTGATTCCCCCAGGCAGGATCTGGCTCTGATGACTGTTCTGTGAGGGAAAGAAATACCAGAGGAGTTACTCATGGCTCATTGGGGCATGATGTAGCAACTCCTGATCGGTTCCCCCCACCCTCCAGCCAAAGTTCCTCCTGTGATCTCCTGGGGAAAGTCCCAGCCCCCCCACTCCTCCCCTGCCACCCCCAAAGACCTTCCCCACCCTTGCTGGAGCTTTCCAGAAGAAAGAGATGAGCTGGGGCTTTGAGTGAGAGGAGAAAGGACCCAGCAACCTGCTGTGCTGGAGGGAATCCACTGTCCCTTTGGCACTTCCACTCTGCTGGCAGGCACAAGGCCAGGGTTTGAGAGAGCATCAGCCTGGGGTATCCACATCTGGACAGCTGCAGATCTGGCTTAAGACCTGGCAGAAGTACAAACCGATCAGGCCAGCTCAGGTCTCTCTATTGCCTTCTCAGCAGTCACACTCAGGTCAGGTTTTCCCATCACTCTCCACAACCACAGGGGCAAGAAGTGAGATTTACTTTCAGTTTACTAGAAGGATCTGAGAAGCTTTCCTGCCCCTGGGACCAGGAAGTTCAAATTTTGAGAAAACCACTGGACTTCACACGGCTCTAGCAGAGCCACTGATGTGGTAGTTCCCTCGGCAGCAGGGACCCTCAAGGAATTTCTAGAGCTTGGGCCAAAATACTTAATGAAACTGGAATAAGTTTTACCTGTCTTTGCCAGCATGGACTTGCTGTCTTCTTTAGAGCCTTCAGTGCCCTTTTATGACATGAAAGGAATGGCCATTTCCTTTTTCAGTTTTGGGACTCCCTTAGTGATTTGTCTCTGTAGGAAGACGATGGGAAAACATTGGAAAAATCCGGTCCCTTCTACTGGAAATCACCTTTATCATCTGCCTGGACTGTTCTACACTGATGGTCATTCTTGTCTCTTGGGTGAAGCACCTTGAACCTTCCCACATCATCCCAGAACTATGTGCAGTGCTCTGCAGGGTGGTGATGTGCCTCATGGGGCAGTAGGGGGCCATGGACTAGAATGTGCAAGGCTGGAGCAGCTCAGCAGGCTCAAACAGACCCTCTGTGGGAGGAAACATGACTCTTTGGTGGGACTGGGACATACCCAGTGGTGGATCAAGGAGGGTGGTTCATGGAAGAGAAGTTTGGAAGTTCATGGAAGAGAAGTTTGGATTGCCCAAACCTTGGGGAGCCAAGCCCTCACTGGCAGCTGGCTCTGGAAGCTCAGTAGTGTCCATTGGGAAAGGAGGTGTCCTGCACACACTCTGCCCAGCAATGTGGCTGTTAGGACAGCTGCCCGGTGGCTGGTTCCTTGTTAGGGAAGCATGGGGACACTGTTTTTCATAACCACAGGCACGCTGGCACGTTGCCTGTGGCTCCCAGACACTCAGCCAGAAAAGCCACAGAGCAGATCTTGAAGGCTGGTATTGCATTGGGAGACAGCTGGCCCCAGGAGGAAAATTAAATGCTGCAAGCAGGATGCCTGTGCCCTGGAGCTGCCTGAACCCAGAGCATGCTGCCTGCAGCCCAAAGCACCCCTCCAGCACAGCACCTGCACCCCAGCCATGCCACCTGCAGACTAGTGACCAAGGTCAAGGGATCTTATGTTTTCCTCTGAATGTCCCAGGGTCACCAGCTCACATAGGGTCTCTACAGAACCAAAGGGCACTGGGCACCGTGCTGGGAGTCTCAGCCGAGGTGCGCTGGCATTACTAGTATGCTCTTTCATAATGCTTTGTTCCTAAAATTGGCTGGCAAGGTGAGAGCAAACTGCAGTCTTTGCAGGTCCAGGATGCCCAGAACCTGGTGCCTCACTGGGGGATGTGATATGTCCTTGGGGGGAATGGCCCCACCCTGCATCGCTTCTCTGCATCATCAAACACACCTTGTTCACACTCTGGTCCCCTTATGGGGGAGTCGTATCCTAGGATCCTGCTGTTGCAGCACAGGTGGCCTGGGATTAGCAATCAGAGGGTGAAGGGGCCAGTGCAGTGCGCTGAGAGCTTCCGTGGTGAGTCAGTCATCACCCCAGGCAGCCCTGAGATCACAGGCATCTGCAAAGCAGCCCCTGGGAGGTGGGAAGCCAACGTTACCTACCAAGTGCTGGAGCATGATAGATGTGCAGAGGTCCACTGCCCTGAGTACCAGAACCTTAGGGACACAGGGTTTTGGCCAGCCTGGGAGGGAGGGGAACTTCATGGGGTGCAATTAGTTCTTGTGGCAATGCCCAAAAGGCAAAAGTCTTGGGGATTTGGAAAAAGGACCTTGATACTGGAGATGGACATAAGAGATTGAAAAGTAGGATCTCAGGAGGGAAAATGAACTGCTGGAGCATGCCCTGTCAGAGTAAACTTGCCCCATGGGAACAACACTGCTTTCATGCCTCACAGGGCAAGCCTGGGTGCCCCAAACCCCAAGCTGAGATTCTGTTCCCTGCAAGAACATCAGCCCAAAGTCTCTGCTGCTGGGAGCCACTGTGGAGACCGCGTGTCTTGCTGTCCCTTCTGTGCTGGCAGACAGAGCCACACAGGTGCCACAAGGTCACTGAAGCTCCTACACTTCCTTCCAGCACCTACAGCATTCTCCTCTTCTCCTCATCTGGTTCCAGAAGCAAGGACCCCAACCATGTGGTCCCTCCTGGAGGGGAAAAGCCAGCGCTCCCATCCAGGGGTCGTGAAGGGCAGAGCATCCATCCCAGCTGATCCAGCTCCAGCTGTGTGCTCGAGCGTTATGAAATGAGGGCACAGGCCACTCCCTGCTGGACCCGGGGCGCTCACTTCCTTCCAGCCTGGTATTTTCCTCTGTGATTTAGGTTTTTTTAAATTCACTTCTATTTTTTTGTGTAGCCCCAAGGGGTGCACAGCCGTGGGAGGAGCAGGAAAGTTATCAGCCAGGAGAGAGCAGCAACATGATTCACTGCCTGGGCCCTGCAGGCTGCTGCAGCCAGATGGGTGCCCTCCCCACCACCACAGCAAGCTGCCATCTGTGGACCCCCATTGCCTGGCCCACCCACACTGCCTTCCCCTGTCCCTACTCTCCAGCCCCACCATCCCTCCCCAGGAGTGTGGGAGACAGGGGGCAGCCCCGGCATGGGCGTGGGCATGGGAGCAACAGACAGGATTCCCGTGGGATGGATTTGGTCTAGGATGCATCCAACTGGGCAGAAGTTTCTCAGCAGCCACCTTGCAAGTGTCTGGGATGCCTGCAATGGGTCCCCACCTCCTGCCAGTCTGCAAACAGCTCATAGGACAGTTATTATGGGATGGCAGCAGAGCACAGGGAGAAAGTCTCACACAAGTAGGTCAGCAGCACTGAGGGTCCCCCTCCATCCTTCTGTCACCCTAGAGGAATGGAGAGCCTTTGACAGCAGGAAGAGCAGGGTGCTGCATCCTGAAATACCCTGTGCTGTCTCCAATCCACTTTTATTCACAATCAGAAAATAACTTACCATATAATAACACAGACACACACAGCACAGCCCCGGGCACCCGCCCCTCCGGCCATGATGCTACAGCCCAAGCCAGCCCAGTGGTGAAAGGTGAGCCCCAGCCCGGGGAGCTGTGCCCCTTCTCCATCCCATGGGGTGCTCCAACCCCATCCTGCTCAGAGCACAACCTCGCATGTGGTTGGAGGAACTTGTGCACAGTGCTAGTGTGTGTCCCCCCCACTTCCCTCCCACCCTGGGCTCCCCATGCCCTGCTGTCCACGACCCCATCCTGCTCCATACCGCTGGGTGCCAGCGGGCAGTGCCCCACCCCCGTGCCCACCCTCCGCTCCCCCGAGTGGTGCTGGTGTCGGCGGTCTGTACAGCATGGCCGTGCGCTCCCTGGGGCCGGGAGCCTTGGTGCTCTCATGTGGGGTTGGGGGGCAGCGAGCAGCCCTGCCCTTCCCGGGTGACGACAAAGTGCTGATTTTGGAGGGTGCCGAGCATGTCCTCTCCTGCTCCCTCGGAGCGGAGGGAAGCGGGTAGCGCGGCTCCACCTCCCCCCCCAGCGCCAATCCCCGTCTCCCTCCCCTGCCGCAGGCAGGCGTGCTTGTCCCTGGCACCCTGGGGTGGGCACCCATCTCTGCCTGGCTACTTGCAGACGCTGACCCACTCGGTGATGCGACACTCCTCGCAGGCCACGAAGCAGCACCAGTGGAACTTGCAGTTGCAGCGCTCGCTGCGTGTCTGCCGCAGGATGTTGTGCCCGCGGCCGCAGCACAGGCTCTCACAGTTGTCCATGCCCGGGCTGGTCTTGTTGCACAGGCGCCCTTGAGTGCCCAAGGAGTCCAGGGCTGGTTCTCGCTCGCAGAAGTCGGGTGACTTCTCAAAGTAAACCAGCTCGCTGATGCCAGCCCGGCGGCGATGCCGAGCGTGGCCCGGCTCCAGCTGCCCGGCATTCCGGTTGTGGGGCCGGATGAGGGTGGCCCCATAGAAACGGTCCTTGAGCAGGGACCCCACCAGGCGAAACTCAGGCGTCACCTGCCAGCATGTCTTCAGCTGGCAGCTCCCGGAGGTACCATGGCATTTGCACTTTCTCCTCATGTTGTCCATCACCACCTGGGAGGGGAAGGAAGGACACAGGAGTTAGCATGAAGGAGACGCATTTTGGGGACTAGAGAAGCCACAATGGAGACCTCTGTGGGTTGGCACTCTGGGAACATCAAGGGCTGGCATGAGTAGCCATCAAAGCTCTGGAACTGCAAAGCCAGCAAGGCTGCACCCTTTTCCTGTGCCCAGTGCAACTCATGTCCCACACCCTGTCCCTTCTCATCCTGGTAACACCAACTGGCTTTTATGTTTCAGCAAGGGATTGGCACCTAAAGGACAGGGTGAGCTCTTTGAGCATAAGGAGGAGAAGAAGCCTGGACCTCACCTCCCACTGCTGCTTGGCTTCAGCAGCATCAGCCTGATCCTGGATCTCAGTTAAAAGCCAGCATGGCTGCATCTGTGCTATACTGGGACCCCACCAGTGCAAGGGTCTCCCACACACCTCACTAGCCAGTAGCACTGGTGGTGGTGTGAGTGGGGCAGGTGGGAGGGATGCTTTCCCCTTCCTTTCCCTTCCCCAAGGCCTTCATCCCATAAAGCCCCAGCTCTGGGAATCCTGGGAGCAGCTCTGCTTTTAGCTCTTGCCTGCTCTCCTTCAGCCAACCTAGCCCCCCCTGCCAGGGGGCTGATGCCCTGCCTCCCACAACCACCCGAATTCCAAGCAGGGATCACATCCCTGACTTATGGTTTGTAGAGGCTGCAGTGTGGCCAGTGCTATACATCCACCCCCTTCAAGGGCCAGGGTGCATGGGCTGGGCTCTGGCCGTGGTTTGGGCTAGCCTGAAAGCACAGCTTGTGCAGGGGCCAGAGGCCAGCATGGAGTTCCTTGGACTTCCTGGGCAAGACTGCTGAGCCCCCAGGCTGCATGCTGGAATCCCCTACATTCCTCATCCCTGTAAGGAATACTGCTGTGGCCAAGCCAAGAGAAACAGCTCATGCCCATCCATCTCCAGGGGCACAACTCAGCCACACCCCCCCACACAGCCTGAAAAGAGACAGTTTATAACATCCTCTGCTCTGTCCCAACAGGGATTTCCTGCTGGGTTGTGTGCCCCCATATCCACACAGGCTCCAACAAGTTCCCTTCCCATGCGGACACCCAAACCCCACCAGGAGTTCAGCTGGGGCTTGCAGACTATCACAGGCTGCTCCCCATACCCGAAGTTGTGCTCCAGAGCTTGCAGGGGGATTCTAGGGGACACCTGTCCCTGTGAAGGTGCTGTCCTACAATGCCAGTCCTGCCCAGCTACCTGGCTTCCTGCCTGCCACATGTTGCCTATTCCTGCCCCCTCCCTGGGAGAGACGCATGTGACAGGAGTGCCTTGTTTAGGTACGGGTGGGCAGTTTTTTATCCCTTGTTTTCTTGTTTTTGAGTAAATCTCCAAGTTGTTAAGCAGTTATGGTAATGAAGGCAGGTCAGGGAAACACGCCTGGAGCTTGGGGCACATGGTGGAGAGGTCTGGGCTGGGCTGGAGTTTGGCTTTCATCCTGCTGAGAGTCCTGCTCCTGCTGGGAAGAGCCTCCACCTCAGAGGTAATGAGCTACCTGGCCTCTCCACCATGTCCTGGGTGTGCCAACCAGGAATACCAGCTGCTTGCCACTGTCTTGTCACTATCCTTGGGAACACACTGGCACTGGGACCCCATCCTTTCTCACATTCCCTCCCTGCTGGCTTGACTGGACCAGGAAAAATCTGCATAGAGGGCTGTGGCTGGCAGGCCTGCCATTGGGATGGAGCGGACAGTGGTGTGACAGCTGGACAGGGGTTCATTTGGGCCTACAGCTGGTCACAGCAGGGGCTGAAGAAGGTGTCAAGCGCGGCCATCTCCATCACCCAAGCCATCACTGCTGAGCATCCCAAGCCCCAGCACCACAACACCCATCCATCCCTGACAAGCAACGGCTTGCTCTTTCCCTCCTGCACAGGCAGCACAGAGGGGACAGGACCACGACAGAGCTGGAAGGTGCAAGGAGGGCCCATGTGAGTCTTGGCCCCATGCTTTTGTCATTGAATTTTCTCCATGCACCCTTACTCATCCTTTCCCTGTCTCATAGACACCCAAGTTCGACACATGCCCGGACTCGCTGGTGCTTTCTTTCGCACATTCCCAGCTCCTCCCAGGCACGCTCATAAGAGCTTTATCATAGGTCTTTGTTGTGAGGGTAATGGGTAGTTCCTGGCTTCCTTTCATCCTCTCTCACTCTCTGATCTGGTGAGTTAGGAGGACCTGCAAAGTCTCTCTCACACTCCTGCTGCTCTTTGCTGGGGAGCTTGCTGCCTTCCAGGGATGCAGAGCACCCACCTCAGTCTTGAGATGAACCAAGCAATGATTATCCCAGGGCTTCTTATTCCTCAGGACCAAGGTCACCACTACCACTATCAGAGGATGCTGCACATTCCTTGCAGCTGCAATCCCCTGCCCAACTTCATAGCTGGATGTAAAAAGGAAAAATCAGTGTGTTTCTGCCTGGTTTCGAACCAGGGACCTTCCGCGTGTCAGGCGAACGTGATAACCACTACACTACAGAAACCCACATTTGAGGGTGTCTGGATGCCACCATTCATGGAATTGTCACCTCCCTCCAGCATTGTAGGGTCTGAGCTGGGACACAGGCTTACCTACGCACACAGCACCCTCGGGATACCCAGGAACCACAGAGTATGCTCAGAATCAATAAGATGCTGGAGAGCTCTGGGCGCTGCAGCTACTTGGTGCATGGAGAGGGATGGTGCGTGGCAGGGCATGGCACAAGGTGTGCATGTCCACACCACTGCTATGCTAAAGAGGTTCAAGCCTCAGGACTTGGAGGGGAAGACCACGGAGATGCTGCAATCAGCACAGCCATTCCTTTCCTAGAAAATCCCAGGAGACTGTTCCTTATTACAGGAGGAAAATTGCTCCGAGTGCTAAGTGGGGCTTGGGTGGGTGTGGGACCCTCAGCATTGCTAAAAGAGCAGGTGGGGAGTTGGAGAACCCATCCCTGGGGTGGCCAGGACCAGCCCTGGCAACAAGCACGGCACCAACAGACACAGACCGGGCACAGCATCACCTCCTTGTTCCCGTGCCTGGCACCCACAGCCATCACACCCTCATCTCAACAAGGTCCCTGAGCTGCACAGCCTGTCCAGGCATTGCTTCCCCACCTGCACAGGTACCGTTCCCTCCTTCATTCCTTTAGTCTTCTTCTGCCTCTTCTTCTAGCTCCCAGGCTTCTTTCATCAGTCCAGATCTTGTCTCTGAAGCCACCAAGAGCTGACATTGCCAGTCCCGTGCGCGCCTGTCCTCACGGACAAGCAGACCCCAGGCATTTTCACTGTTATTGGATCCCACAGGAAATGTTTTGTAACATCCTGCCAGAGCAAATAGTCCTCTCTCACCTTCCCTTCCTCTGCAGGCTGTGAGGTTTCTCTTGGGAAACAGGGAACACAGACCACAGGTTTCTGAGCACTGCCAAGAAACCCAGAGATCCAGGGCATGGAGAGATGTAGGGGAACGAGGAAGAACCCTGCAATCAGAACTGGAATGGGGATCTTGCCCAGATTGGGCCAGAGAATTTAGCTCCTGCAGAGGATTTAGCTACCTGAGTGAGTTTTCACCACACACAAAGACAAACAAATCAAAAGCTTTGGTATTCTCCAGCTTGGCCAAACTGGGGTGGCTTCTCCCGGGTGGTAAAGCTCAGCTCCAGCATCAGGGAAAGCCACACATTAAGGTCCTGCTCTGCAGCATCCTCGCCTCATAGCTGGCTTCAAACAAGCTCAAAGCAAGAGGCACATCCAAATGTCTGAGCCATCCCAAGGAAACATTCCCTGTGGAATTCTGACCTTTAGTTATTTATTCCTGCAGCCACTACACATCCCTTCGCACTGCCCTGGCAGCATGTGGCTGAGGTCTTGAGGACATGTGTCCTGTTGGATTCAATGGATGCGATCTCTCAGGCATCTGCTGTGAGCAAAAGCAGGCAGGGAAATGCAGCCATCCTCCCAGCCCCTCCTGCCTGCATGCTTCTTGTCTCCAACGTCAGGCTGCTTTTAAACCTCAGCTTACAGACAGAGTGAGGTACTAATTAGGACCTTTAACGAGACCTGACATCATAAGAATGGAGGGGAGGCTGTCCTGCCTGCCTGGACAAGCTCCAGCACACTGCTAGAGATGGGGGACAAGGCTGTGGGCTGTCACCTCTGCTCCCAAGGGCATGCTGTGTTTCCCAGCTGGTATAGGAGCCCACTGCCTAACCCAATCTCATTCACATCTGCCTCCTCAGGGCACTGCTCCCTTTCTGGAGGCAGAGACGTGGCTGGGTGCTGCAGAATCTGTGCTGTGTCCCCATGATGCTGGTGACTTTCTCCTTCCTGTCTTTAGCTTCCTCCCACTGCAGCTACCCAACACCAGTTCACCCAGTTCCTGAGAGGCAGGAGCCAGAATCATTGCTGTGCCACCCCAGTAGCACCACTGCAGCACAGACAGGTGACAGTGGCCTGTGACAGCATCCCTCGGCAAGGCCACAGCAGCAATGCTCAGAGGTATTGTTCCCAGCAGGTGTTTGACTGGCATATCCTTGCAGCCCTGGGCATCACTAAGGGCATCACTGCCCTTGCTCTGGGCAAGACTGGGGAGAAGGGGTGCCTTGGGGGCAATCCCAGACTCACAAGTGATTCCACAGCAGCCAGCACAAGGCCCTCACAGCCTTCCCACACATGTCCTGGGGACCCTGTTCCCACCATCATCTCCCCACAACTGTTGCCAGTGCCCCACTCACCTGCCGGCCCACGCGGTTGTTGTGCAGCCGCATACGGGAGTGGATATCCCTGTAGGTTTCCCGGGAATCGAGGAAATCCTTGGAAAACTTCTCTCCATAGTCCACATCAGGGCTGCACCCTCCCCATTCCCAGGAGTCTTGGAGGCCAGGGGTCTCTGCCGGCATGTGCTCCATGTGCACCCCGTGCACCATGCCTTTGCCACGGTTCATGGCTTCCAGCTGGAGACGATGCAGCTTGCGGCGGAAAGCCTCCTCATCGCCACGGCGCTTCTGGTCGCAGCCGCAGGCCTGCAGCTTCCCCAGGGCACAGGCGTTGGACACGGCGTGCACCACGCCGGCGGCCGCTATAGCGTAGGCAAAGGCGCTCTCCCGAAAGCCTGCGAGGAAGGAGAGAGTGAGGCTCAGGCTGGGTGACGTGACCCCCGTGGGGGGCTGGATGAGTTCATCATCACACTGGGGTGTAGGGATTTGGAGCTTCAGCTTGTGTCTTGCTTTTTCCTGATGCACCAGCTCCCACATAGGCCATGAGTGAATCCCCACTCTCTCCTCTCCAGCCCCGTCCCCACCAGGACACACTGCTGCTCTGAGGGTCAGCCCTGCCCTAGCTGGGACCCCAGGTTGCACCATCACCCTGCTCTCACATCACTCCAGGAGATGCCACCACAACACTGCTCAGGCATCAGCATCATGGCTCTGATGGGAAAGGCAATCCCTCCTCCCCTCTCCACTCAGACTTTCCTACTATACTAAATATAACGCTGGCCGAGAGATATTTCTGCTGAAGAATGGGCCACTTTTGCTTACTCACAGGGTGCAGATTAGGCAGTAGAAAGAGCCGGCTGCACTGCCTGTCCAGCCCCATTCATCTGCCCATATCCCTTCCCATCCTGAACCCTGCCAGGTCCCACAAGAAGCTCTAAATGTGATACCATGCTGGAAAAAAATGAGCATCCTTAGTCAGTTAGAGCATGCCGTGACCACACCGTGCACTGCCAAAGCCGGCAGCTGGTTGTCGTTAAACACTAGGGAGTGAGGACATCTACAAGTGTCATTAGCTGGTGACAGGGCAGATGGGGACAGGGACAGAGACAGGTCGCACAGAAGAGGTTCCATGGGGCTCCATGTGGCTGTGAGCAAGGGATGTCTGATAACCTTTTGGCTCCACTGAAGCCAGGTGAGGACCCTCTCCTCCCTGGGAGTTTCTATTTTATTTGAAATGCAAAGTAATATTTTTGTTTGTGGTTCCCAGGTCCGGCGGGGAGCCTGCAGTGCCCTTTGCTTTGGTGCACAGTGGCTAGCCCCAGCATGAGGCAAGGACGGAGGGAGTGTCAGATTTTGTGCCGTGGCGTCACATGTGAATAAATAAATAGCTGGAGTTCCCAGCCTCTCTCCCTCTGTTGGACGTGAGCAGTTTGATTGGCCCTGGCTTTGACACAGCTGAACAGACAACCCGTTTCGGGGTGTTTTCTTTACCAGATCCATGCCATCAAACGGGGCTCTTGGGTGAGCACCCCAAAGTTCTGCCAGCTCCCTGCCTGTGCTACAGAGTCAGGAGAGGTGAGAGTGCAACTGCTGCTGTCGCCCGTCCTCGGCAGTGCTCCCCATCACGCATGTCTCCTCCGCGGTTCGCTGCCGCCCGCTGAGCAAATGCTATGATCTTATTAAAGGAAAATGAAATGCAGCCCGGAAACCTGCATTTAAAGTCGTGCTGCTCTTTTGTGTGTTAATTTGACACTGGTGCATTTAAAAAATTAACGAGGCGCTGCTTAAAAGCCAGCAGGAGCCTCTCCCAGCTTCCCCTTGGTGTGGGACAAGCTTGCTCTCAGCCTGCCTCTTTCCACGCACAAGTTGAACAACATTTTTCAGCGGGCAGGTAATGGGGCTGCTGGTGCGTACACTGTGCTGTGCAGCCTCCCCAGGGAGAGTGCTGGCAGGCAGTGCCTGCAACACACCCACAGCACTGCTGGAGCATGAAGGCCCACATCTGGGGAACTAAAGTCCCCAGGTGAGCAATGGAGGATGGAGAACCAGCACAGAAAGATCTCCTGGATTCCCAAATCCTCCCTATGTCAGTTCTTCGATCCCACCATCTGGGCCTGCTTCAGCACTTCATATGCCAAACCTGGGCACAGCCCAATTTGTCACTGCCACCCTGCTGGGCATCCCCAGCTCCTCGCACAGCCAGCATCTGAGGACAGGGGCAGCAAACCCTTTACCCAGCACAACACCCTCCTCTCAGCCCTGCCTCTTTCTCACACATTTCTCTAGCCTAAAAAATAATTTCCGGTGGCATCTCCTTAAAATCCCTTCTGGAGCCCAGACACAAGCTCTACCCCACCCAGTCCATCTAGGAAGCTTGTGTCCTTACAGGTAAAGAGGTCAGGTTGATTGGGCACCCTCCATGGCTGGGAAACCCGTGGGTTAAAGCCCCAGTCCCTCCTTCTTCCTCCAGTGCTCTCCAGGTACACGTGAGCTGATGGATGAGGTATGGGTCCTTGTCCCTGGAGCTGCCATTCCCCAGGCAATGGGCAGGGGACAGACTGGTCCCCAGAACATGACATCACAGCATTCAGGAAGTCTTGTTCCCATCTCATCATGGTCCTTTTCCTGTTCAGTATCACTCTGCCTGGCCCCACCATTCTTCCCTGCCTTTTCCCCTTCTTCCCTCACCTGTTCTCACGGGGAGCTGTGAGCGAAGGGGTGGAGGGGGTCAGGGCAGCACCGGGATCACAGCAGCCATGCCGGTACGGTTCTGCTAGGAGGTCCAGTTTACATTCCTTGCTCTACCCCAGCCACGCCAGAGACAGAGGATTGAAGCAAAGCAACGAGCAACATGGCTGCAAGAACCACCCACCTCGTGGGCTCAAGCAAGGGCGGAAGCTTCCAGGAAACACAGCCGAGAGTGGCACGTGGTGGCCAGCCCTGAGCCCTTTGGAGGAAGGCTCTCCAGCTACCCCCGCCACCTAAGACTTCAGCAGTGATTTTTGAGACACCATATCCCTCCAGAGATCACAGAGGAGGCGTAGCTGTGGGAGGTACAAGAAGTATTGCATCCTGCAGGGAACAGGGAATGGAGGACACAATCCTGACACCACCACTGGCATCCAGCCTTGCTGTGTACTCAAAGACTATGCTAAGCAAGGAGGACAGGTCTGAAATCTCTTCCCCATGTCAAATCCCAAAGCAGATTTCTTAGCAGGGAAATGTTTCCCTGTCAAGATGTGCCTACGAGATGGGGAGTCATTCAGCAAGACCCCAAGTCCCAGCAGCACTGGCTCTGCCATGGATGCTGCAGTTCCTCCATCTTTCAAGCAGATGTGCGATGAAGGCTACGGGGCTGGCTCGGGCACGGCTCCGGGCTCTACAGTCTGGAGACCAGGAAGAGCTGGAGTCAGGGTCTTCCTCCCACAGCTCACCATCACATCCAGGCAGTAACTCTCTCCCAGCACCCATCACTGCAATGTCTGGGTGGCACTGAGGGTGCCAGCAGGACAGCCTCATGTAGGCCCACCCGAGGGTACCCCAGGGATGCTCAGCTGCCCCCTTCATAGCAATACCCCCCAGGAGTGGGGTGTAGCTGCCAGGAGCTGTGGGCACATTGCCCCAGCCCTGATACAAGGCAGAGCAGAACTTCTCCTGCCACCTCCTGCGAGGCCTGCTAAGACGGCCAGTCCCAACATGCTGCCTCTCCCCCAGCCCAGCTCCCTCCCCTCCCCTCTCCCTAATTAAACTGCAGGTGAACCTGCCAGGGTCTGGCCCAGCACCAGGCACTAAATGCCTCCCTGCAGATCCCAACTTGCCTCCCTGCACCTTCTTGAGCGTGCCAGGGACAGCCCGCAGCCTTCGCTCCTTGTCCGCCCACGGCACTCTGAGAGAGCAGCTCTTGCTGCTGTGCAGGCTGCAGGGAGCTCAGCCCCGCATCGCCAGGAATCCTGCCTGGCCCCAGGGTCTCACTTGCACCATCAGTGGGGAGAAGGTCCAGGGAATGGGGGAACCCACAGGGATGAAGCCAAGCATCCACAGCACCCGCATGTGCTTCAGGGCCAGGTGGGCAAAGCCTTTGGTTTGCCTGGGGGTACACAAAACCCTGCCAGCAGCCCAGCTGCAGGTGCGCCAGGCCAGGCGCTGCGGTCTGCGGGCACCGGAGCTTGGCTGGGGCTCTGCAGAGCTGGGTGCCGGGGTCCTGAGCTTGGCAACATCTCCCTGGATAGCTATAACAGCACCTGCCTCCCTCAGCAGACAGCAAAGCTTCCCCAAGCTCCGTTTTACTGCCGGCTGGGCCCCAGCACCTGGTGTGTCCATCCTTGCAGGGAGTTTCCCACTCCCTGCTGGAAGAAATCAAGATCTGTCCATGGCCATGCAGACCCTTTGTCACCAGTGAGCCCTGCTAAGGTGGGCACAGGGCATGGAAGCATCACCCATCTCTCCAAAGGCGGCAGGAACCAAGAGATACTGCACTCCAGAGTCATGTCCCCTCCAACCAGGAGCCTTTGAAGGCCTTCAAGGATACCCAGTCCCTCCACGAGGAGTCCTAATTTTTTCAGAGCTCCATGTAAATGGGGTTGGGTTTGGGATGAACAAAGGGGAATAGTCAGTCCCATAGCACACCTCAAACAGCCCCTGCCCAGCAGCCAGACAGTCCCAACCCTGCTGGCATTGTACCCATCCATGGGTGCACACCTACTGGACAAGGGCCAAGACTCAGTGACCCACCACCATTTGCAGCTTGGTTTTCGTCAGGCAACCAGGTATGGGACAGCCCAGCCAAGCCACACAGTGCCTGGCTGTCCACAGATGCTGTGGTGGGACAATATACCAGGAGAGCAGGCCATCCTCTCCAGTGAGGTGGACACAACAATGCCGCTCACCCTTGGAGCAGGAGCAGGGGACCTATTTCCACTGCTGGTATAGATGCAGCCACCTGCCTCCACCTCCCTGCTCCACCCCCCTACATCTCCTGAGGCCAGGAGAAGATGTCTCTGTCAGCCAGATGAGCACATGGAGGGAGACGGAGGTACAGCAGACAAGGATGGGACCAGGGACAGCACTGGAGAGTCCTGGCAGAAGTGACAGTACCAGAGAATGGGCAGGAAGGTGAGCACATAGGCAGCCAGCTGGGGAACCAGGGAAGACTGGAGGAGGATTTGCAATAGCACTATTGAGCCTGGCTTTACATGGAGGGGACATGGGCCAAGGAGGATGGGGGTGCAGATGACACTGGAGACTGAACTGAGTGTACAAAGGACATCTCATACCCAAGGGATGCAGCAGCAAAAGATAAGACCTGAAAAACTCACAGACCATGGTGGTGCCTCAAAAGAACCCAATGGCTCTGTGAGAGCAGGGATGGTAAACTCCTGGGCACCCCCTTGCCCTCAACTAACCTGCTGTTGTGCCTCACAGCCACTGTTTCCCATACCCCAGGGATGGCAGCATCTCCCAGGTCTGTGCTCTGCCCAGGATGCTGTCAGCATCCCTGCCTCCAGCTATGCTGCTCTGAAGCCACCCCAGACTCACAGCCCTGTCCAATTTGAAGACTCTCCTTCCTGTCTTCCCAGGGATTGCACTCAAACTTCTGGGATCAGCTCAGCAGGATGTGGAGAAGGGCACTCATTAGCCATTGTACTCTTCTCTGTCCCCAGGGGATGAGGTCCCTGGCTCCACTGACTGCCTGGATACTGGGCAGAGTGTGGGATGGGCACCACGATGGGACAGCTTGGAACAGTGTTGCACCCTGCCCGGCTCATGCCCACACTGGAGAAGATGTGAGAGACGCAGGAGGACAGAGCAGAGTTGGGGAGCGGAGCCAAGCGGGGAGAGCGGGAGGGAGAAGCCAGCTACAAATAATTTAAAGTGAGATTCACGCACGGCTGAACTGATGGCAGAAGAAGTGGGAAAAGGAATGAAAGATTAAAGGGGTCTGTCACTTCGGGTTACAAACAATGATCCTACAAGCACGTTGCGTTCCCAGGCACGGCAAGGATGGGGCAGGGCGCAGAGCAGGGACCTGGTCCCCAGAGGTCAGATGCATTAAAGTCTGCAGCATGGAGCCTGCACCCCTCACTTCTACCACTCGCCTCTCCTCCAGCACTGGGTTCCTGAGATGCATCCCCTCTCTGATAGCCTGTGCCTATAACAGATGGAAGGCAAAGCTCAGAGCTCCAGCACTGTTATTGAGGGATATGAATGGGTTCAAAGTAGGCCAGGGCTCCAGCCTCAAGGCTTGCTCCATGTCAGAATGGCTCCAAGCAACTACATGAGATAGCTTGGGTGCTTGGAGCTTATCCTGCAACCTCTGTTGCCAAAACAGGAGTGCCATGAGATGCCTGCCTGCTCTGATGCTCCAGCCCTATCTCCATCCTGCCCTGCCGCTGGATGTTGTGTCTCCATTCCAGAGGACGGGATCCCACCAATGGTGAGAGCCTGGGCTGAGCCAAATCCAAGAGCTCAAGATGGGGGCAGGAGTCCAGGGTCTGTGGGAGTCCTCACATCTATCGGTCACAGCCCTGACAGCAGGAAGGGCTGCAGGAGCATCTGAGGCAGAAGTGAGGTACAAGTCACTGGGGACACCAGCAAGACCGAGGCAGGTCAATGCTCTCTGCTGCTGGTGCTTCTCACCCAGCCTGGTGGGACCCGGAGCAAGGAAGCTTGTCTGGGTGTGCGAGCAACTTGAGCCAGCAAGTCGGTGTCTCCTGCCGCCCGAGGAGACAGAAATGAACCGCATTCCTCAGAGGACCTGGAAATACCTCGATGCTTATCAGGGCTGACAGTCCCCACCCTTCCTGCCAGGCCCCAACCGGGGCACTGCTCACAGAGGGAAGACATGTTGACATTCTCCAGCACTAAGGTCCTGAGAGGGACCAGGGCTGCTCCATGGCAGGACCGCAGCCCTGATGCCACATATGCTCCAAGGTGACATTCCATCCAGTGAGGCTGTCCAGGCTGCCCTGGACATGAGGGACCTTTGGACACCAAAGCACTTCTGTGATTCCCTCTCCAGCCTTCTCCCCACTTGCTACAGCTGCCTGTGGGCTCCTGCCACCACATCCCCTCAATGACATGTAAGCCTCAAGCTGCCAACCTCTCCTCTTTGAGACTCTCCTCAAAGTCCCAGGGAACGAAGATGTAGGATGTGAAAGGATGTGTGAAAAAGAGTGGATGGTTGCAACTCTCTGCTGGGCATCAGGCTGAGAGGCTCACAAAGCGGGTATGTGAGCAGTTGCTTAGGTAGTTTTCACCTTTCTTGGGAGCTGGGGGTGTGGTCTGTGTGCTGGGCACTCGGCCTGCCCTCAGCACCCTGGCTGCCAGCCACTGGCACCATATTGTCCTTCCTGACCATGGTCTGCAGCAATGGGCACTTAGAAATACGCTGAGGCACAGGCTTCAAGAAAGGGTACTCAGGTGAAAAGATACACTCAAGTCCTCTAGAAGATCCCATCAGGTCACAACCCAAATCTGCACCATGCAGGCCAGACCCTCTGCACC
Organism: Tichodroma muraria; assembly: GCA_013390105.1. Classification (NCBI taxonomy): domain Eukaryota; kingdom Metazoa; phylum Chordata; class Aves; order Passeriformes; family Sittidae; genus Tichodroma; species Tichodroma muraria. Next base: position 72,676 of record WAAG01058334.1, on the reverse strand, counting down.
CCAGAGTCTGCTTCTGAGGGAGAGAGTATCAGCTAGGGAGGCTCTGATACAGGCAGAGCCAGACATGACTGTGAGGGAGATGAGATCCTGGCACCAGGATCCTCAGCAGAATGTGGAGAGCTAGGAGAGTTCTCTCATCAGCGCGACTGGGGGCTCTGTGGTCAGGTGAGCTCCCAGGACAGCCTGCATCCCTGTCCCCTCTGTCATCATGCTTTAGAGTCCCACAAAGAAAGCCCTTAGCTCTCTGCACTGGAAAGCCAACACAAGGGCAGAACACCAGGGTGACAGGCTCACAGTTAGGTCCCACTAGTTAGGGGCATTTCAGCTCATCACAACACACTAAAACACCATCCCCAGAGCAGGACTGAGCCAGGATGCTCAACTGTATCCACCAAACCAAATCCCAGAGCATGGCATCCACCTTCAGACCCACCAACTATGCTGCACACCCACGGCATTGCTCCAGATACCAGCCTACACCACACAGGGAGAAGATTCCAGAAAGCAGGAGGGCCTGGAAAGAGCCTTAGGAGCAGCTGGAGTTGGTCAGGGAGGAGAAGCTCAGGTCAAGGGCCAGTGCAGGCACAAAGGTGCATGGAGTGGCTTTGCCATAGTGCAGTGCTCCTTCGTCTGGCAGACCATAACATTTCTCTGATCTCATCCATGGAGATGCTGAAGAGCTCGCCTCATCCCCTGGGCCAGACAAGAGTTGTGCAGGGTCCCAGGGGGAACCCATGAGGGCTCCAGAGAGCAACTGCTGGATAGTGGGACAGGAGGGGAACCGTCCAACCCTTACCTCTGCTGAAGATGATGCTCTCATATGGAATCTTGTTCTTGGTCTCAAGGCTGGAGCAGTTCCAGCGCTGGTCCCGGAACTGGTGCTGGCATTCATGGATGGCAATCTGGATACCCTGGATGGCCGAGGCGGTGACGTCAGGGTGGCGCACACACACCTCCAGCTGCCGCCGCGTCAGCCCCGGCAGGGTCAGGCACACCGTGTTGGCATTCAACACTGGCTCTGATGGCAGCTTCAGGCCCAGGATCTCATTGGAGCAGGAGCTGGGAGGGAAAAGGACACCCTTGAGCTTGGAGCAAGCCATGTGTCAACCACTTGGTTTTCCATTTGGGGAAGGGGAAAAGTCTGTGAGGGACACACACACACGCGGAAGGGAGATGCTCCTCAATCCACACTGTGCCCATTGCCTATACAGAAGGCTGGAAAAACCCTGTGCTCAACAGCAGCTTACCCAGGCAAAGAAAACCAGCAGCACTGGGGCTGCAGTCCTCTCCAACAACATAAGTACAGTACAGACACCCTGGCAGCCTTTTCCCAGCAGCAGTCAAATCTGGCCATCCTGCCTCTGGAACCCAGCATCTCCCAGGACTGCACTCTCTCTGTGTGCTCCCACAGGGATCTCCCACACTGGCCATGCACTGCAGACTCTCAGAACACATTGCCTCAACCTGCCTTCCACAGAAAGCATGGGTTTCCCCCTGGGAGAATTGAGAGACCCTGGAGCAGGAGGCCCATTCCAGGTCTGGCTTCATCCCTGTTGCTGGCTGATCCATCTCCTGTATCCCCCCTGCTGGTCCTTGCAAGGGAGGTAAAGGGAGTGATCAGCCTTTTCAGCTCAGCTGTGAAATATGGAGACAACTATCCTCAAGCTCCCAGCAACAATCCCAAGTCCACTGTCACATCCTAGCCCCACTGAACCCACACCCACAGGTGCCTGTGGCCACAGAAGCACAGAGAGCAGCAAATGGATGGGTGCAAGGAGAGGCTCATGGCCCATGGCAGGGGTACAGGTACTTATACAAATAGAAATGCTACCTGGAGAAATGGAGAAGTAGACGGAGTGTGTGGAGATGGGATGTGGGATGTGGGGAGACAAAGCATGTCCAGAAAGAGATGCCTGGAGCTAATCTGGAGGTACACATGATGGACAAATCTGGAGAAGGAGACAGTAGGAAGTACTTGCCCAACTCCAGGGAAAGGCTTGAAGGACTGGGATAAACAGTGTCCAAGTGGAAGACCCACAAAGCAAGCAGCAGACAGTGGGATGCCCAGCAGCACCCAGCATCTTGCAGCATAGTCCACTAGGAGCTCAGCACCACCCCACTGCTTGTTCAGGAGAATTTGGCCCCTGCTGGGCTTTCTCCCCAGGAAGGTCTCTTCCTGTTCCCTGGGACAGGCAACACCTGGGAGAAGCAAGGAGCTCAAAGCCCATTGAACTTTGATTACAGAAACAAGACTTGAAGGAGGATGCGGGAAGAAGGATTGCAGCTGCCAGGTCTTGGAAAGAACGGCTATTCCTGCTCTGTTCCCTCAAACCCTGCAGGCCTGGTACAGGAACATGGACAGAAGCAGGGGATGAGTTCCCCAGCTCAGCGCTCTGCTGAATTACAGCTTGCTCAGGGGAGAGGGAGAAATGTCAGGATCAGGCTGCTGCTTTCTCCAGCTTCCCAAGGGTGTTTATACCCATCCCACCACTTTCATGGGTTATATATGAATATGCCCCAGTGCAATCCACAGTGACTCCAACAGGGAGAGTCGAGGTGGAGCAGAGAAGAGAGACAAAGGGAGTGCATCCCTCCAAAACCTCTACACAGGAGGGGAAATCTTCTTCCCGGCTTCCTGCACTCATTCCCACTGTCAAGCAAGCCCTGCCTGACAAAAGATGCAGAGCAGGACGCAGCTACCACCATCCCCAACCCCATGAGCTCCTGCCCCCAGCACTGCAACGACTTTGTTCCCTGCATGTCCTGAACCTGACACAGCTTCTGTCATCTTTTCCCAGGGCATCCCGGGATGGGGGCGATGTTATGGTCTTTCTCCCAGTTGCACTGCAGGGAAACTGAGGCAGGGGCTCAGGAGAGTAGAGGGAAGGTGATTCTGCCTCTTGCTCCACCCAGGGCTCAGGAGGGCCGGGGACCGGCAAGAAGCTGTCACTGTCACACTTCTTAGGAGGATACAGCACTCCCCCCAGCTCTCTTCCCCCTTTAAATCTGGATTTAAACTTGATTTCACGGTGACAGGCCCCCAGGTCATAGGCTGCAGCGGCTGCTGCTTTAATTAATACAAGTCCCAACGTTAACAAATTATATTTAAAGGGGCTGGAGGGAGGGGGAAGGGCGGGGGACACCCCCCCACACACTCATACCAGCACCAAGATTAACCCCTGTCTGCCTGAAGCGCACAACTTTGGGAGCGGGCAGAGGGAAGGCAAAAACGGACAGGGATGGCGAATTTAGGGGTTTGCTTTCTAAAAAGCAGGTGGCCCCCTCTTACCTAAATGCTCTACCTAAATGCTAGAGGTAGCATTTAAGACAGGCGGAGCCAGGGAGGGGACACAGGGGAATCCCGTAGGCACCGATCCCCACGACAGTGACATCCCACCCGGCATTCTCCCGTCCTCCGCGGGCGAGCGGGGAAACTGAGGCAGTCGGGGCGGCCGCGGGAGCGTCTGCGGCCGAGGTGGAAGGGGGACAGCCTCCTGGAGCGGGAGAATCTGCGCATCCCACCAGCGTTCCGTCGGGATGAGGGAAGGCGGAGAGGGGCAGCAGCCCTGACAGCCCCTCGAACGAGGGGCCGCAACCGTGCCGGGCCGAGCTGGGGCGGCGGGACGCCCCCAGGAGCCCCCTGGGCAGACCGCCCCCGGTGCGGGGTTGGGCGCGGCGGCTTCCCGGCGCCCTCCCCGTGGGGCCGGGGCTCTCAGCGGCGGGGCTGGGGATGGAGGGGTGCAGCTCCTACCTGGGTACCCAGAGGCTGAGCAGCAGCGAGCAGAGTCCGTGGGCCAGGGCCGGGCGCATCTTCGCTGGGGCAGCGGCTGTGCGGGCTGCGGGCGGGCGGGCGCCTTTGGGGCAGGGGCGGCGGGGCTCGGCGCTGCTCTCTGCCCGCTTTGTTTGTTGTGGGTTGTTTGCTTGTTTGTGTTTTCCCCTCTCCTCCCTCTCACTGGCT
>WAAG01058334.1:43145-68367 GCA_013390105.1 Tichodroma muraria | reverse complement strand
GGGGCTGGGGGGGAAGGCGGCGTGGGGTGGGCACAGCGTGGGTGAGTGGGCACGGTGTGTGGGGTAAGCTTGCACAGCGCGGAGAAGCGCGTGTGGTGGGAATGCTCAGCGCGGAGGAGTGTGCGCAGGGTGCGGGTAAGTGTTCGTGGTGCGGGGTGAGCGTGTGCGGCGTGGAGCTGGAGCGCGAGGAGAACTGAGTGTACGGGCACGTGTGCACGGTGTGCGGGACTGTGCGTGTGGTGGGAGGTGAGTGTGCATGGCGTGGGACCATATTCGTGGGGACTTGGTGGACTGCGCGCTTCTGGGAGGAGTGTGCTGTGGGCGTGGGGTTTAGTGGTGTGCGCAAGGAAGCAGAGCGTGCACAGAGTATGGGTGAATGCGCATGGCGTGGGATAAGCGTACTCCAAGTGTGGAGTGAATGTGCCCAGCGTGAGAGCGCACCAAGTGTGGGTGAGGGCACAGGGCGTGGGGTGGCTGTGCATGGCTTGCTTGAGTGTCTGTGGGACAAGGGTGAGTGTGCACAGCATGCTTGGGTAGGGAGGACGGTGAGAACGCAGTGCAAAGGTGAGTGTGCATGACGGGTGAGTGTGCATGGGGTGTGATGTGTGTATGGCGTGGGGTAAGTGCCTAGGGCACGGGGGAGGTGGGCAGGCACTAGGTATGCTATAAGGGTGCATGGCATGGGGTGGGTGTGCGTGGAGTACAGAGAAGGTGTGAGTGGTGAGCGTGAGCATGTGTGGGGTGTGGAGGGTGTGACTGTCCTCAGTCCCAGTGCCTGTGTGCACTGGGTGTGGGGCGAATGTGCACGGGGTGTAAGGTGAGTGCGTGCAATGTGGTCGAGTGTGGATAGCGTGGATTGAATGTGATTGTGGCATAGGGTGAATAGGCAGGGTATGGGGGCATGGGTGAGTGTTAATGGGGATGGAGAGTGCATGGTGTGGGGTCTGTGGGGAGTGAGTGTACCGACAGACAGGAAATACATGAGGCATGGGGTGAGTGAACACGCGGAGAGGGCTGTGCACAGCACGGAGGAGGAGTGGGTGTGAGTGTCCCTGTGGCGTGGGGTGTGCAGGGGGTGCTGGAGGTTCATAGAGGTATCAGGGTGTGCACAGGGGGACTGGGGTTGCTGGCACGAGCTGTGGTTGTGCAGGAAGGCATTCCTGATGGTGTGAGGCGTGTGGGTGCCTGTCAGTGTGCACAGGGGCATGAATGTGAGTGGCACATGCTGGGGGTGTGACTCTGTGTGTGGGCATGGAGAATGGCCATGTACATCCCATGTGTCAGCCCCGTTTTGAGTTCCCCCAACCCAGTGCTGGGAGAGCAGTGCTGCAGGGCCAGTGCCTATGGAGAAGCTGTGGATGTGGTTCTGCCTTCCCCCAACACCAAGCACTCCCGGGTTGGGCACCCAATTTTTGCCCACCTGCTTGGCACCATCAGTTTAGTTCTTGGGCCCCCCTTACCTTCATGAATTCCCGATGAGCAGGGTATCTTTCGTTTGGGAACTGTGCAGTGGCTTTGCAGGTTATCCCTGTGTCTCCCTGGTGCTTCCCTGGGGACAGAGGGTGGCCCTGGAAAAGCCCAGGCTCACTGGGCTCTCAGCAAATGCAATCTGCCCTAACACAGCCTCTTCCTAGTCATGGGGATACTTGGTGTCCCCTTAGTTTTGATGCCCACTCTGGGAGTAGGGGCCTCCACTTGGGCACCGGGGATGGGGGATTGCAGGCTGTGCCCTTGCACGCCCCACTATCCCCAGCCACCACAGCCCACCTCAGGCTGGTGTTTTGGCCATAAACAGATGCCTGGCAGCTGGCAAAACACTCTACCAGGTGGGCACTGTGTATCTCCCCACCAGCACTGACAGGGACTACCTTCTCTGCTTGTGTGATGGTTCCTGTTTGCTCCAGAGAGGAAAATGTGCTTCCTTTGGGAAATGAGTTGAAGTCTGGGGGTGAGCCCTAAGACTATGCTGGTTTCCCCTGGTTGCAGCAGTGTGGCATCACCACTGGGGTTCTTTTTGTAGTCCTGAGTTTGCTGGCTGTTCTCCTGTCCCCAGCTCTGCTTCTGAGTGGGCTTAGCCTGTGTGCAGGTGTGGACACTGGGACAGAGGCAGCATCTACCCTCCAACTTCCTTGCCTACAGAGTTTAGGAAGAGGCGAGGGTGCAGAATTTTCTGTCCCTCAGGCGAGGACCTGAGAATACAGAGAGGTTCCTGGGACAGCATCACTCGGCACTCATCACTTCCTCCGTAGCTGCTGCCCTTCTGGATCCCCCAGCACCCAGCAAGTGATGTGCAGTGTCCCACAGGAGTTTGGGAATGGTGTTAGGACACCCTTTAGTCACCTGCCACCCAAGAAGGCAGAGGTACAGACTTGTGTTGAGGTATGGTGTCAGGGTTGGGCAGAGCACACCAGCAGACTTGTGGACATGACACACAATGGTCCCTAACACAGAAGCTCTTGCTCCCACCCTCTCCACTTTCTCTCACACAAGACCTGGCTCCTGTCTTGAGTTTCCCCTTTTCATCCTGGAACAGCCTGTCTGAACCTCCACTTAGCAGGCAGGGATAGGGCAGTGGAACAGCCTCCAGTTTCAGGCAGCTTCCTGGCTCGGGTGTCCTCAACAGGTCCTCAGCATCTCTTTCTTTCTCAGGCCACCCCAGAGATTATACCCAGGCATGTGCTGCCCTCAGCCTGGACCCACCAGAGATCCCCTGGTGAAAACAGGACACCTTCCCACCAGAAGCTCCTTTGCTGTGGGAAGGGACCCTTGCTTCCAGACTTCAGGAGCACAGATGTTTATATGTTCATTAGGGTCCTGTGCACAAAATAAATGCCAAGGAAAATCAGAGGAGAAACGCTTTCATCCTTTCATAATAATTTCCAAGAGTGTGTGCCTCACTCACACACTCCTGCTGACTTGGGGAGGAGACCAGCCACTGTGTCCCACAGTCTCGGTGCTCACAGCGAGGGCAGGTAGGGGGGGACCTGTTTCTTCATGTCCCAGCAATGTTCTGGGCCTGAAGAGGAGCCAGGTGGGCTGTTTGCTCCAGCCTTTCTTCTGCATCACACTGGCAAAGCCCTTAAGCACAAGATTAAGCATCTGTTGTGACCTGGGGAACTGGGGGACTAAGAACAGGACCTGGCCCCTCTGAGCAGGGATGGGTGTAGGCAGGCATGCAAGGCTGGTGGAGGGTGCTTTGGTCCTGGTGGGACCATCAAAGTTCAGGGCAAAAAGCTGAGCTTTCTGAGAGCACTGCATCTGTTCTTATCATTACTATAGACCTCCGATTGGAAATGCAGCATCAGTGGGTCATGGGACCTGTCACCTCCAAGCTTGTGTCCCATCTCCAGCACCACTCAGCAGCCCCCACTCTGCAGAGACCAGGAAGGGATGTGGGATGCTGTCAGAGCTGGAATGAAGGTGGTTGCTCCCCAGAGCCAGCGCACAAAAGGTGATGGGGAAGTACCTGGTGCAGGGAGCTGTGGGAATACCCCTTGGATTTCCCCTTCCCAGGCCAAAGCATTCAGGCAGGTCCCTTCTTTCAGCAAGTTACCTGTTGCCCCAGGATGTGCTTTGTGCAGGGGACTGGGGAAGCACCCATACCTCTTCCTCTCCATCCTCCCTTCCGTCCATCCTTCTATCCTTCTGTCTCTCCATCCCTCTTGCCATCCCTCCATCTCTTACACTGCACATCCTCCTGCCCAGCCCTCAGTCCGCCTGCACTTTTCCTGCTCTGTTCCCCTTCCCTTGTGCAGGAGCAGGTACTGCCAGCACCCCACGTCACCGGCTCCACACCCCTGGGAGAGTGGGGCTGACCCTCCTGTTGTCATCTCCATCAGAACTCCTTTCCAGCACCTCAGCACTCAGCCCATAATTTGCTGGCTCTGTTCCCCCCTTTCCTCCTGGCATATGCCCTCCTCTAGCCCCTTCTGCCTTGTGATAAGCAGCTTCCAAGGCCTGTGTTCTGGACAGTCATGCAGCCTTTCTGAGGTTCTGCGATGTCCAAGGATGACCCACTAGAAATCCATGGCAGGAAAATGCAGGGGTTGAGATCTCTGTGCGTATCATGCTGCTCCTACTTGTTCTTACAGACTGGCTGTGGGCCCACAGATGTGACCAGAAGGCAGCACAGGGAGAGAACAGCCTGCTCTGGACAAGCACAGTCCTGGCCATGCTGCAGCCTTGGAGGGGCTGACGGCCTCAGGGACCACCAGGGCCAGCCAGTCTGTGTGTGCAGGTGTGGGAAGATGTGGTAGCTCTGATGACACAGAGTGGGGCTGAAGGGATGGGGGGAAGCTCTCGGGAATCTTGAAGTGAAGGGAAGCTTAGATAAGGAGGAGGAGGAAGGGGAGGTTTGCTGGGAGCCCATGCAGCCATCCACTTACCCAGCTTTTGGCATCCTGAAGCATGGCTCTCCTCACGCCCCTGCCCAGCAGCACCCATGGGACTGGAGCAGCAGCTACGTGAGTCAGGGCTGGGTGTGGGGTCAGGGTGACCCTGCCTTTTGTGGCAGCATTAGTCACCATGCCAAACTTCCCCAGCCCAGCAGCTCTGGAGCCCCCAGCATCAGTGCCTTCTTGCTGGCTCACACCCCACAACCTGCCCGAGTTTGCTCGATGTGACTCAGGACCAACCACACGGCCACTGGTCTGGCCTGGCCAGTCCTCCCAGCTGCCCAGGGCTGGGGCGCTGGCAAAGCCTGGGGCAGTGGGTGAGTGCCAGCACCAGAACTCAGCCACGCTGCACTCGCGTCTGGGTGGAAAGGCAGGACCTGGCAGCCTCTGGCCGTCCCTGGGAGCATCCTTGCAATGAGGCAGATCTTCCCTCTGCCTCTTCCTCCCAGCACCTGGCAGAGGGTGCCTCGATCACAGCGAGGAAGGATGCAAGGAAAGGGCTGAAGCCCTGCTGTGGGTACCATCGCATGGGGCTGGAGCAAGCCCCCCTGCACGCTTCCTCCCACACCACAGGGACTGGCCATGCGGGGGGACACCCCATGGCAGAGCTGGTATGACCATGATGGGGGATCCCAACACTTGCACTGCCTTTGGCAAGGAGAGTATGCCCCCAAAAGGGCCAGGCTGCTGGCTGAGGCAGTAGGGAGGTGGCTGGATAAGACTGCCCGAGCACATCTGTGCAGGGCTGCTCCAGGTGCCTCCTGTCGGGAGGGATGCACAGCCACAAGGACAGGTGGGAGGTGCTGGTCCCCATGTGGAATGATCAGGGCATGAAGACACCTCAGCAATCAATTTTCCTGCAGCTCTGCCTTCCAGGGGTATGCATAGGCAGATCCCCCTCCCTAGAGATGGAGGATGTTACAGCGTAAGTAATGAGCCCAAGGAGTGGAAGATGCTTGGGTAAGGTAAGATGCTGGCAGTCTGAAACAGGCCCTAAGAGTGAGGGAGCCTCTGCTCTGCCCTTCTTCTGGGGTGGGGAAGCCAAGGGGTGCCCTGGTGTCAGGCAGCTTCCTGGCAGCCTCCAGAGGCCACTGCCCTCACAAACACTGCTTAGTGTGTGCTGGCCAGCACAGCCAGTCCCAGATGCTGGAGTTATGTGGACAGAGCAGGTCCCAGACACCAGTGTTGGAGAGGATCTGACAGGAAAAGGAGGGACACAGACCCCTCATGTTCATAGGCAGTGTCTCCAAAGAGCATGTCTGGGGCCCCCCATCTCCTGTCCCTCGAGAGATCACGCCCACTCTCTGCACTCTGCTTTAGGTACCCTGGGTCCCAACATTCCCTTGCTTGAGTGCTTGGAGAAGCTGCAGCAGAACTGGCCTGGACACCCCCCAGTACCCATGTCCCTCACTCCAGAGGCAGCCACTGCACACACCAGAGTCCCAGAAACAGGGCAGAGCCAGGAGGAGCTGGGTTGGGTCAGCAGAACACCCATGATGGGCAGGGATGCACCACACCCTCCTGGGCAAGTTGAGGTTGATGTGTCCTCATGGCTGCCTGGGTGACATCTGTCACTGAGAAATGGAGTGAGGACAGAGGAGGACAGTTACAGGCAGCTCCCTGGAGGGAGCAGCAGAGCCTGGAGAAGGAGAGTTAGAGGCCTCCCGGGAGAGCAGGGCTGGGCAGGCAGGAGTCCTGGCCAGGACCCAGCTTTGCCACTGGCTGAGAAGCCCCTGCTCAGCAACAAGCAGTGAGCTGGCAGTGCAACCACAGGAAAAGGGTTTGACACAGGTTTTGGGTACCACTGTCCAAGCCTGACCACTCAGCTTGGCTGAGCTGGTATCCAGTTTCTTGGCCTCCCCCCCTTAGGACTTATCTACATTACTCCATACTTTCCTAAAGTGCTTCTTTTTGGGGGGCAAAAATATTCTATTTTTGGTCTCAGTCCAGAGAGATTCTCAAGTTTGATTGAATTAATCTGTCCAGCTGTTTTCAACTTGGGAAATTGAAGGGAAAATTGCATTCTTCCCATTTGGAAAGAAAATGTAAAAAAAACCCCAACAAAACAAAACAAAAAACAAAACCCGAAGTCATTAACATTTACAGGGGTCTGGGATTCTCTCTCTTTTTTTTTTTAATCCAATTATTATAAACTTCCTCTTTTTCCCTTGGGAAGATCCTGAAAGTTTTGCAATGTAAACTGTCCAGTAGCAGGGATTTGGGCTACACATGCACATCTACAACTACACCCCCTGGACTCTCCAGCTACTCATTGCACCCACACAGCCACCCTTGTGCACCCCTGGCTTTCACCAGCCCCGCCCAGAACAGAGTCCTGCTTGACCACTGCCCGCAGGAGCACGGGAATGGGAATCGAGGTTCTACACACTCACACACACGCTCCCGTGCCCATTCTCCCAGGTACAGTCCCATGCACACCCATACACACTCCCCCACGCACACACGTTCCCATGAGCAGTTCCACAAGCACAGCCACTTGCACAACCCAATGAACCTCCACAAGCCCCCACGCACAGCCACATTCAGAGAGCCGTACAATCGTTTAGGTTGGAAAAAACCTCAAGGATCATCGAGCCCAACTGTAAACAGCAAATTGCCATGTTCACCACTAAACCATGTACCCATCCCATGTTCCCCGTGCATTCCTCCATCCCACCCCATTCAACTCCCATTTTCCCCATGCATCCCTCCATCCCACCACATGTCCACTCCCATGTTCCCCGGCCGTGCCGCAGCTCCCCCTGGCGGCCTCCTGCCGCCGCGCCGCCCGCTCCGCCCCGCATCCCGGGTTGCCATGGCGACGGCGGGGATGCTGCGCCCCCCAGGCCGGGAGCTTGCTGGGTCCCTCATCCTGGCGGTCTGGATGGCTGCAGGACTTCTAGGAATCTGGGGGACTCCCGGGGCACGGCTGGGGACCTGGGGAGTTATTGCCCTTAGGGACTGCTGGGGTGTGTTAGGAATCTGGGGTGAGGCCCTATTGGATGGGGAGCTCTTGGGGAGCTGTGGAGGTCTGGAGAACTGGGAGATTTCTAGGGGCCTCTGCTGGCTGTTCAGCCCTCTGCAGACCACTGGGCCTGTACAGACTCTGACAGGCTACTGGCAGCATTTGCCTGTGTCAGGGCTTCTCCTGGCTATCAAAGGAACAGATTTGGCTTTGCCAGATCAGGAGCAGTAGGGAGCTGTGGTAAGGAGCTGTCAGCCCCCGCAAGAGCTGTACCTTTTCTCCAGTTGGACAGAGAACAAGACACGCAGCTCAACTGCTTTGCACACCCATGAGAGGCTCACAGACACAGTGCAGAGGAAACTCATGGATGTGCAGAGGAGTTACCCCACAAGCACAGACCATTGCTTCCCCTCCACATTTTTGGCTTCCATCCTTCAGGAGCTGTGATTTGGGGCAATGGCAGACAGGACACAGGTCAGATACCTTACTCAAAAGTACTAAATGTCTTCCCAGGGGTTTATGCATTGCCATACCTCCAGACCCATGTCGATGCAGCCCAGAGCATGAAAGCAGGCCATTGTGGGGGAGCTGAGACGGAATCTAGAGAAAGAACTTGCCGAAGGTTGGAGCTCAGACTCTGAACATCTCACAGAGGGTTTCAGAATCCCTCTATAGGTGGTCTCAGCTATGATTCCAGAGGACAGCAGGGGTGACCCAAAGTTTCACTGGACCTGCCTGAACTGACCTCTCCCGACTGGTGGTCCAGGCCTTGAGGTGTGCTCAAGTGTATCCAATTCAGAGGAACCTACAGAGCCTGCAGAACAGCTCTGCACATCTTCCAGCACGCAGCTCCTGCAACTCTCCAGCTCCCTTCCTGGAGGACCATTTTGCACCCACACATGTCCTCCCTGTCCTAGACACACCTGAGGAAACACAATATGACATGCAAACATACTCTCACACAGGCACACGTGGGGACAGTGTCACTGACACACACACTGGCAGTTTGCTGTGTATTCGTAGAGATGCAGGAAAATACACAAGCCAACTTATTTACACACCCACAATGGGCTCACACACACAGTGATGGGTTATATGAGCTCACATGCACACACATGGTCATGAACAAGCATAAACATGCTATCTGTGCATGCACACACACCAAGCTTCTTGCTTGCACAGGTACCTTCACCTGAAGCCACCCTACCCTGCTCACACCCACACATGTGCTCCCACGGGTGGGCATGGCGACAGGAGTTCCCGAGAGCCCTGTGTGCCTCCCTTCTCCCAGCACCACTGTGGCCAAGTCAGAAGGGAATTTCCAGCTGCAAAGCTGCAACTGGCAGATTTAGAGACTCCCTCCCCAGTGATTGCTGGGCCAAGTTAATGGTTCACCAGCACCCTGCTTCTCCTGCCCTTCCCTGCCGGCTTCCTGGGGCGGGTGAGGAAGGACCCACTGGTGGGCATCTCCAGCACCCCATGCAGCCTCCCTTGCCTTGGAGTGTGCCCAGCACTGTGAGCTCTGCTTTTACCCTGCCTGCCTGTACCCCGCACACAGGGCACTGCCCACCTCAGCTACCTCAGCTTAGAGCTCTCTTGAGGAGGGGCAGACAGGAAAGCCCGCAGTGCCCAGAACTGCTGCAACATGGAGGGTAGGCACAGGAGCGTGGACCTCTCTGCCCAGACTCTCACCCTGCTGACATCCCTCTGGGGATCCTCAGCCCAGTGAGGCATTGCCAGCTGAGCAGGCACTGCACACACACATTTCACTCTGCAGTTACCTAAACCCCTATGCTGGGTAACCCTGGAGAAACCAGTTCCTGTGGGCTCGCTCCTTGCAGCATGGGAGGGACCCCCTGAGAAATCCCCGGCACCCCTGGAACAGAGGCTTGGCAGACAGCCTTGCCAGGCAGGCTTCTCCTCACCCTGTGTTTGTCCATGAGGGGCACAGGCTGATCAGGTTATAAAGACATACATGCCTGGCACTGTGCCATCCAGGTGGGGTTGCACGTGGCCCATGGCATGCCAAGTGAATGCCTTGCATGCCACCAAGCCAACAGTGTCAGCGCTGTCCAGGGCTCCTCTGTGCCAAGCTCTGCAGCAGGAACTGCAGTGACTGTGGCTGGAGTGAAAAGAATACAGGATCCTTTCAAGAAAGTCAGAGCACAACACCATAGTGTTAGAGCAGCTAGATGTATCTCCAGCAATGAGGCATGAGTGGAGGCATCATGGACTGCGAACATCCCAGGTCAGATGGTGGCAGGACACAAACTGGCACCCCATGCAATGACAGCTATGGGTGATGGGAGGAGAGAACTGCAATGGAAGCAGCAGAGCAGGACAGGAGAGTACTCGCTCTTGTCCACACTCATCTTCAAGCTCGACAACCACAGAGAAAATCAGAGAGTAGATAAAAAGTGAGCTGGACTTTGCCACAGGCCCCAGCAGGGCCAGAGGCTGGCAGGAATGCGACTGATTTGGACTCACATCTGGGGCAAGACAGCTGTCTGGCTAGTCCCATTCCAGTACGGTGGTCAGCACTTCTCAGCCCTCCCCAGGAAGCGCTGTGGCATTCCGGCTTTAAATACCTTTATTAGCGGAGGCTCTGTGCCCATAGCTCCCACCACGGGGGCCGTGGAGATGCTGGGCAGCCCCATGCTGCCCTCTGGGGAAGGCAGGACTCCCCAGAGCGCAGAGCTGAGCTCACCCACGCTGACCCTGCCACTGGCTCCACCTGTCTCTGTCCCAGGGGGCCTTGTGAGCCTGGAGGTGGCCTCCCAAATTGTCCTCGCCTGACCCCAGGCTGTCAGATGCAGAGGCTGAGCTCCTGACGGACGGAGCACTTGCGGCACTGCACCACGCAGCACCAGTGGAAGCGGCAAAGGCAGTTCTCCTCCAACACCACCGTCTCATCCCGGTGCCCTCTCCCGCAGCACAGCAGGTCGCACCCACTCGTGTCCATGGCTGTGCTGTTGCAGACACGGCCCCTGGTACCCAGCGAGCCTGTCTTACGATTAGCCGAGCAGAAATCAGGTGAGTCGGCCGAATAGATGAGGTCCTGTTTATCAGGAGGCTTGATGTTGTCACCCACAGGGATGAGGGTTTTCCCGTCGTTGCCTCCCATCACCTTGAAAGCCCCATTGAAGCGCTCGAGCAGGCGATCCCCCACCTCGCGGAAATGGGGCATCTTCCTCCAGCAGGTCCGCAGGGTGCAGGAGCCCGACAGCCCGTGGCATTTGCACTCTGTCCTCATGTAGCTGCGCACCGCCTGAGGAAGAGACAGCGATGCTCAGCCCTCGGTTCCCTCTCTCGCTGCCCAGCGCCCCCAGCCAAAACCCTGCCTCTTGGTGCTGCCCTGGCCCAGGGGAAGGGGCTGGGGGTGGAGAGTGGCCCGGGGGGGGTCCAAAGCACCTGCAAAGGACACCCAAAAGATATTGGGTCATATTTCAGCCAAAGCTGGTGCAGGTACATGGCTTGGGGACACGGAAGGTGGAGGGCCGGGTAGGGGCACAAGGGGTACAGGGGACAGGGGGTGCAAGGGCCTTACCAAGCGCCCGGCTTCATTGTTGTGCAGGTCGATAAGAGCTCGGATGTCATTTTTGCCTTTCTTGTTCTTGGCATCCATGAACTGCTGGGATTTCTCGTAGCCAAACTGCACATCATCCCCACAGCCCCCCCACTCCCAGGCGGTGCCCTCTGTGCCTGGCCCCGCTGTGGGCGAGGGGGGGGCCCGGCTCCGTGTCAGCTCACAGCCACACTGCAGCAGCTCGCCCATGCTGCAGGCCTGCGTGATGGCGTGGCTCACCCCAGCCGCCGTGATGGCATACACGAAGGCTGTTTCACGGATATCTGCAGGAGAACAGACAGGGCCGGGATGCGGGGTCAGCTCCAGCAAGCAAAGCACCACGCCCTGGCTGACATCTCAGGGGCTCAGACCCCCCTTTCTCCCTCTTCATTTGTGTTCAGCGCTGTTCCCTGGGTGATGCACCCTAGAACAGGCTGCCTGGAGCAGGAGCTGCCTCTTGCAAGCAGATTTCAAGACTCTGGGGGATGGTCAGGCCCTGACAGTGTTCCTCCACTCAGCTGTGGAGAGGTAACAAGTCTCCTATCTCTTCTTGCAAGTCTGGGTGCTGCCCCATAGGAAAGAGGGAAGCTCAGAGGGTAGAGGGTGGTCCCAGGTGGTACCCACAGCTTCCTCACATTACCCTGCCAATATCCCTCCAAGCAGTAAAAATCCCAACCTCAGCTCCAAACTGGCACCTGGAAACAAACACTGTGAGGGATACCGAGGCTGCCACTCACCCTCTGTAGGGTGGCAGGGATGAAGCTGTGCTGCCTGCTCTCCCTCCACTACCCTCTCTGTCATGGGGAGCTGCCTGGCCCCCTCTCTCCACCGGCACAGCCTCCACCCTGCAGGATTATTTATTAGTAGTATTTGCTCCTGTCTCTCTCTGCTCCGGGACACGAATTCCAAGCATCTTTCCCCTGCCCGGACCTGCCGCTCGCAGCCGCAGCCAGCGGGGGATTCTGGCAGCAGGGGTGCGGCGCCCTGCTCGGGGGGCTCCCGCGCTCCCCCTGCTCCATGCCAGCCGAACTCCTGCCCACCCAAATGCCAGGGCAGGGCTGGCCCAGGGTGGTGGCCTGCAGGGGATTCCTGGGGAGGGAGGAGAAGGTGGGTTTTGGGGGGGCGTCTCATCCCTCCATCTTCAGTATTCTGCCCTGGGGAGGCAGCAGGAAGAGGGATACCAGGGCACCGGTTCCATGAGCAACTCCTCCAATAGCCCTCACAGCAGCAGGAACTGGACACACCAGTGCCTTTCTGGCAGTGCCACCGAGGGGATACCACCCCCTCCCAAGGCCCTCCTCACCCTGCAAGTCACCCGACCACCCGCCTGCTCCCACCTGGGGTTGGCAGAACCCTCAGCAGACAGCCCAAAGCTGGCAGAGGTCCCCATGCCACCCTGCCAGCCGGGCCCTGGGGGGATGCCGCTCCTCTGACAATTCCTCCAGACACGTGGCTGCCCCCAAGCCAGCCTGTCCTGGCACGCCACACCTGGCACAGATGGCAGCAAGGGAAGAGGGGACAACCATGACTATGCCATCGAGGCCATGGCCAGGAATGGGAGATTTGGAACATCCTTGGATAGAAAAGGATATTGGATGGGAGGTACTCATCTGATGGAGTTGGGAACCCCAAAAATGTTGGGATGCTTTATGCAGTCCCTGCAGGCTTACAGGGAGGCTGGTGCCTGCTGGCACCTCTGAGGGCTTCTGACACCCAGCTTGTTCCCCTGGGGAGCTCCACACCTCTGGCTGGGATGCCCTGTGTCCTCAGAGTGCCAGGGACTCACAAACTCACCACAGTCACTACGACATTGCTTATCTCTACCACCCCAGCATTGAGGCTGGACCAGTGTGGTGGCTCCTTCGGCATCCCCATGCTTGATGTGCCTGTGCCTCCTCCAACACAATCTCTTCCTGGGTATCCAGCAGCTCATCTGCCAGTACCTTCCATTCACCACCTGGTCTGGCCCTGTATTCTGGCACCACCCCACTTCCAGCCCAAATCCCTGCCTGGCACAGATCCCACCTGGCTCTCTATCAGGTTATCATGAAAATAGGTGACTCCAGAGGCAGTAGAGTCCCCCCTGTGCCCCTGACTCTCTGCCTCTTGACTGAATACACCTCCCTGTGTTGGGGGGAACTCACATCTGCAAATCAGCTTTTTAAATGAGCCTATCCCCCTCCCATGGGCCAGTGTCTCCCTCAAGGCTTCAGCTGTGGCCCTCACTAGCACCTGCAGTCAGTTGGGTGCCCAGGGCAACTTGCCCTTTCCAATCCCCCCAGGGATGCTACCTTGACCCCTCTGCATGGCCCATGGACATGCCCACTTTGCCTCGGGCTGGCCATGCACCAACAGATGCGATGGCTGAAGAGACCGGAGCTTGCTCCAGCATCTTCATCTGCCATAGCACAGGGACCAACATGGGAAGAGGGGCAGGACTAAACTCACCTCCCACTAAGTGATCCTACCAGCCCAAGGTGTTTCAAGCATCCCCCCTTGCTTGGAGCATCATCCACTCCCAGCCTCTCTCCCTGAGGAGCATGACAGGGCTTTCCCATCCCTTACACACTCAGGGTGCCCTCTTGCTCTGCCCCTGCTCTAATTTTGGTGCAGCTGAGCCTGGCTTGGACCACTGTATCCACTGTCTGAGACCTGCACACACCTTCCTGCCACCCAGCCCTGTTCCTCAGGGTCACATCAGAGTACCCATCCAGGGACAGGAGACAAACACTCCTCCCTCTGCTCCCTGCAAGGCCAGGAGAAGGGATGTGAAGGGCACCCACGGGGTGAGGGGCAGCTCCCAACGGCTGCGCACTGCTTCCCACCCGGGCCCCTTCCCGCAGCACACCCTGGGGTCCTGGGGGAGCAGTAAATCACTGCCAGACGAGGGTGCATTCTTGGGCTTCATGAAGCCCCGAACTGTCTGGGAGCATTGGTAATTGCTTCATTACAACACAGGGAGACATGTCCCAGCAGTAAAACCTCAGCGTGACTGCACCGGGGAGCGCTGAGCAGCCCCCTACACACACATACACTCACACACAGCTTTGCATGCCAAGACTCTGCTCCAGGATTCCCAGGGAGCTGTGTGTCCAGGCTGGGGTCTTTTTGGGAAATGGGAAGCTGAGGAAGCACTGGCCTTACCCTGCTGCAGGATCTTGCCGAAGTACTTGCTGTGGCTGGTGCAGTTCCAGCGGCGGAAGCGGAATTGGTACTGGCACTCCCGGACGCCCAGCTTGGTGCCCTTGGCCACCTCCTGCACAATCTCTGGCTCCAGCTGGCACAGCTCTGCCTGCTTCCCCGCCAGCCGCTTCGTCTTGCGGCAGATGCTGTTGGGGTCCATGACCAGGGGGCTCCCCACTGCCCTGCAGGAGGGGACAGCGAGCAGAGCAAAACCAGCACCCAAGCCCAGGAGAGACCAGGGTGTGGCTGGGACAGGACCAGACCTACCCCCAGGGATGGAGCAAGGCTGCAGGGCAGTGCCAGCTCCATGCTGAGCCCAGGTGACAAGGGGACAGAGAGGCATATGCAGTGGGGGCAGGACAATAGGTATGGGTGAGTCACCCAAGCAATACCTTGCCCTGTCCATCCATTTGGGGAATGGGGGGGTGAATCTCCAACCATGGGACAGGCTGTAGGATGATGCTGGCACATACCACTCTACATCCTTGGGGACATCCATGGGGGTGATGGTGGTGTCCCTGACAGGAGATGGCAGAAAAATCCTGCTACTCAACATCTGCTGTTTGGGGCTGGCACTGTCCTAACCCAGCCCTGGCAGTGCCATGTGACTGACGCCCGATGCAGCTGCGTCTCCCGGTGCTGTGGACCCAACAAGGAGCCCAGCCAGCATTCTTGGTGTGTCTCCCCCTCTCCACGGGGGCTCGCTGCTTTACCCTGTGGGAGACTAGATGAGTGACCTTGCCTCTGATAAAGCCCCTCGGCTTCTGGCCAGGATCCTGTAGTCACCTCCCCAAATCCAGGCACCGACTCCAGGGAATGGAGCCGCAGGCGGGTGCGGGAGTGCAAGGGAGGGATGCAGGTGGCATAGCCAGCTTTGCCAATGCCAGTGAGAGAGGGCAAGTCTTGGCTGAGCCCACGTCAGAGGCAGCTCCTCCTTGCCAGCACAGCTGGAGTGAGGTGCCTGGCTCCCTGGCCCTGAAGGCAAAGTCTGAGCACAACGCTGTGCTCTCCGGTGTGCCGTCGGCTACAGAAACTCCTGTACTTCCCCCACACATTTCGCCCGGAGTGCTCTCCACGGCACAGCTCGCGCAGCTGCGCAGCCCGCCAGCACCCTGCCTCGTGCTGGCGTGGGCGATGCTCCAGCTCTGCCATGGGCAGCTCCGGAGCCATGGGCCACACAAATTTAGTACACCCTAAACTCAGCCCAACCTTGCCTCCAGTGCTGCTACTGTGGGCTCAAAGCTCATCCTGCTCAACAACATGATTTTCATGGCCATGGATGCCCACAGAACCTCAGGGCTGGACCCAGCATACCCCAGGATCAGGACATGCCTGATGATTGGGAGGCTACATTCCCTGGGATTCCCTGCGGAGCAGTGCTTGGGCGGCCCATGCTGCTTTCAGCCCCACTCACTGGAGAGCATCAGCTGCACAGCTTCCAAATCCAGAGCTTTATAGTCTGGCCAAGCCCCAGGGGCTCAAAAATCACAAGCTGAATCTCAGTGTTTAACTGTGTTCTGGGTTTCCTTCACTCTTGTGAAGCTGGGGGGCTGTGTTTGGGACACCAGGCTGTAGTACTCTGCTTGAAATCATGTCCCCAGTGCAAAACCCCTCCAAGCCCCTTGTCTGAAGCTCAAGGCCCTGCCAGTGTCCCCCTGCCTCGTGTCAGGCTCCCCAGCTGCCTGCCCACAAGACCCCAGCTGGGCTTGGAGAGGATGTACCCTCTCGCACAGCCTGGTTTTCCAGCATAAGGAGCATAAGGAGCCCTTTGCTGGATGCTTTGGCTGGAGGTTTAAAGGTTGAACAGCCCAACAGAGAGGAATAGCCTGAAAAAGGAACTTCCAGCAGGGAAACTGAGGCAAGCCCACATTCCTGCCAGGGCCAACCAATCTCCCTTTGCTCCTGGCAGCTCAGTTTCCCTTTGCTGCATGATTTACATGGACCTCTGCAAAGGGATGGGGCAGCTAGGGAGAACCATCATGGAGCTTGCCTGGCACAGGTCCTCCATGGATGGGGAAACTGAGGCCCATGTGGAAGGTGACCAGAAAATCTGTCCAGTCCCATCCCACGATGACCACACAGGGATCCACGCCTCCACATTGGTCTCCAAGCTTGCTGTCCTTTGTGACAACAGGCTCCCAACATCTACAGCAGGATGGCGGAGGTTTGGCTGCCTCCGCCAGTGGGGTGGGGAAGAGGGGGAGCCGGGATGGGACTTTCATTAAGAGATGACTCTTTGTACTCATATAAAAACGATGCGCCAGCCCCCCGGGGCCGTCAGATCAAATACTGAACTGCGGCTCACCCCAGCCCGCTGGATCAGGCCGGGAAGAAGAGCTCAGCCCCGCGGGTCTGGGGGATGATGGGCGGCTCACCGGCACCGCGGGGGTCCCCACCCATGGTCCAGGGGGTGGCAAGGCTGGCGGGAGAGCGCAGGAGCTTTCTGTCCATGCCGACGAGGCGTGGGGTGGGCTGCCTAAGTCCAGCGCGATATTAATTTCCGCTGGGCTCCGCTTTCTGGCACGGGGAGGCTGCCGGGAGCCCAAGAGCTGTTTTGCTTTGGAAGGTTCTGAGGGGGGAGAGAATGGGGGGAGACAAGGGCAAGAAAAATGCTGCCAAACTGCTACCACTTTGGCAAGGGCTCCGGCGCAGGGCCCAGATCTGCCTGAGCTTGTCCCGCTCCAAGGCCTCCCGCATCTACAATTAAGGTGCCCCACCTCTGCTGCCGGGCACTCCTCCCCCTGCCCTGGTGAAGGAACAGGGAGGAACAGGGTCGCCAGCCCGGCTCCCCTCAACTTGCCTGGGGCACCCCGGCCCCCTACCGCCTCCTGCCTGGGAGCCCCCAGCCAGGCTCAGCAGCACAGCAGCATCCCTCCCACCTGCCCCTGGTGCCCTTTCCTGGCTGCCAGAACTGCTGCTGGGGGGCTCTTTTTCACCCCGAAAGGCAATGGGATGATGAGCCCCACTGTCCAACCTCCCAGCACCCCTGTGCAAGGGAAACAACCCCCCATTGCTGAAAGGGGAGACTAAGGCACAGAAAAGGGGCTGCAAACCACTGCCCACATGCTGCTGTCACCCCTCAGGCTGACACAGCCACAGCCTGAGCCCAGTCCCAGTGATGAACGTCAAACAGGAGTCACTGGGGCTTCTGATGCAACCTCTCTGCCCTGGATGCTGTGCCTGCTGCAACAGAGCCAGGGGTTCCAAAGAGCCATAATCACCATTTTTTTACAGGTCAGCTCATGGTCATGGAGCTTCCAGTATGTCCCAGTCTCATTCTCAGCCAAAATCATGGACCAAAGAGCCTGGGCCAAGTCACCATCTTCTCCTTGGGCATGGGAATGATGTGGAGCAGGACTTCTGGCCCCTGTCAGAAGACCATTAAAGAGGGGAGCCAGTGGGGTCCTGTTCGCAGGAAGCCAAGGGAGTGAGGCTAATAGAACTACGCAGTGAGAAAGAGGATAGTCAGTTTTTGAAAGTCACACCTGTGGGAGAGCAGTGGTTGGGCCGTGCCAACTCCATGTGGGATCTGACAGGCCTGCACCCATTGAGCACTGCTGCCTGGGCACTCCTGTGTGGCAAGGACACTCTCCTCTAGGGTAGTAAGGCTGTGTCTTGCCTCACGCAGGTCTCTATCCCAGCCTCTGGAAGCCTTCAGCAGGGCGATGCAGGGTACTGGGGTACCTGGATCATCACTCTGAGCCCACAGGTAATTCTGCACCCACCTGGAGAGGTAAGAACTGCAGGATGACAGCCCCGGAGAACTGACCTCCATCCCTGGGGACATAGGTCACCTCACGCCCCACACAATGATGTCACACTGAGTGACAGCCTACAAGTCAACCCCAAAGGGAGCCTGTCTCTTTCCAAGCTATGCAAACAGGGCAAGGGGGACACATAGATGAATTTTCACCCATCCAGGTTTCCTACAGCCTACAGGCGGGCACTCAGCCCCTTACCTGGGGCGATGCGTGGGTGCTGCCACTAACCGGGGCAGCTGGGTGTGGAAACAGAGCAGGAGGCCCGTGAGGGTGTGATGAGTAAGCAGCAAGTCACTGCCCTGGGGGGCACAGCCAGGGTTTGGCTGCCAAGCAGCACCCGGGGCACTGAGGGAGCAGGAAATGCCACGGGTTGGGAAGAGACGGGGGACCCTATTCCCTGCCCTCCTCCTTACGCCTCCTTGGCAAGGATGGCATGCAAACAGCTGGGAAGCTGCCTAAAAGGAAGAGGCTTTGGCATGACATTGCATCAACCCATGGACCTGCTAGCTGCAGGGTCATGCTGAGGCCAGGCTGTTGTGAGCAGGAGCTGCCCAAACTTGTGCTGCAGGTACTGGGGGATGGAGGGAGCATGCACCTGCAGAGGTGGTGGTCCTAAAGCCATGTCCAAACCCTGGAAGGGCAGGGATAAGAAGAAAGAAATCTATCCACTCTTGGTCACTGTGTTCTTCTTCTGGATGCTGATAGAGGCTGGAGCTGGGGTAGCAAGAGGGCTTGGCTACTTCATGCCCAAATGTGGGTGCCACGTGTTGTGGGAGGACCCTGCAAAGCCTGAGCAGATGTCAGGGTGTGCCCAGTGCCCTCCTGCATGAGGGGTGTTTGAAGCGGTCAAGGTTCTGATGCAAAGCCCAGACAAACCCTCCAGTTGGGGGCATATGTAGGACATGGCCAGGGAGCCTGGGTGTCACCATGGGAAGGTAGATGTGACCAGGAGCAGGGACAAGGGATGGCACTGGGGAAAGCTCAGCTGCCTTTGTGGGAGAAAACAAGTAGCCCAATGCTGGAGCCAGTAGTCATCTCAAAGAGTGCAAGAGAAACACTGTCCCTTTGAAAAACACAGCAAGTCAGCAGCTGCCCCAGCAAGGGCACAGGGAGATGGCACCAGGCAGGGACTCTCCCACTGGGAGATTCATTTCTGCCCATATGGTGCTGCTCCAGGGGAGAAGGCATGCCGGGGGAGGCTGGGTAGCCCAGTCTGTTGGGTGCCGTGGGGTAGCAGCTGTGGGTCAGCAAGCCCAGGGGGTGACTCACAAGGCTCACCCCAAGGCACGCAGGCAGGGCCCTCCAGCCCAGCAGCCTGCCCTTACAGGCTCTAGCCTTGCAGTGTGGGTGCTGGTCAGGGCAGTGAAAGAGAACGAGAGATCACTGTTGCATGAAACCACACAGAGTGTGTGGCTTGAGGGACATGGGACTGGGACCCCCTCAAGCAGGGGTACTTGCTTGCACAGGGGCTGGTGGGAGGGGCCCTCCTGAGCACCTCTGAAGGAGTCCCATGGGAACCTGGAGGTGCACTGTCTTTGTGCATGGATGGGAAGGGGATGGAGGGCAGGTGTCCATCCCTCTGGGCCCCCTCAGACCCACAGCTGGAGCAGAGCACATTTCAACCGGAATGACTTTCTCCCTTGCTTTCTCTTCTGTCTCCCAGCTGCTCTCAGCCATGCCCATAGGAAGCAACAGGCACCAGGGAAGCTGGCTTTGCTTGCCCCCATCCCCAGAGTGCCTCTGTTCCTGCGAGCACAGCCCAACTGCAAACCGGCTTGGCTGAAATCCTGCCCTGAACCTGCCTGGGGCTCCTCATGCACTAAGTTTGCCTGCTCTATATCTCTGCAGCCTCTGGGCCAGCCCAGGATCCCCAGGCAGTCCCTACCTGTTCTGCTCAGGGAGAGATCACTGCTGCACAAGGAGCTGAGCAAGAAATGTGTAAAAAATAGGGGAGGAGGAAAAAAGAGAATTTACAGAGCCAGTGGGAGCAAGGAGAGCCTACTCCCTGCAGCTTGGCAGTAATCAAGGTGCCAGCAGCACGTGAGTGACATATCTTCCATTAGCACTGACCACAGCCTGCTCCCTTTTGCCATGGAAAGATCTGTGTCTTCAGTGAACTCTCTGGGGACATCCTAACACAATTTCTCAGGTTACGATGTCACTAGCAGGGTGTCAGTGCTTGTATGTCGTACCTGCATCTTTTTCCATGGATGCAACCATCTGCCAGGATCCCAATGGGCACAGCTATCACCCATGAGTGGCCAGGCCCGGCTGCTTGCCTGGGCTGGGACTGTGCCTCTTGAGATCCAGCCCAGCTATAGCCCACGGCACCCCTCTCACAAACTAGGTTGTCATTGGGGAAAAAGTTAGCTTAAACAGGCAACCCCTCTATCCCCCCACCACACAGATTATGTACTCAGGGGTGGGATGAGGAAGTTGTAAAGACATTTCTTTCTTGGCCAGGGGAAAACGTACCCTTGGCTAAGCACCCGCAAGTGCCCAGTGATGCACACACGAAGGTGTGCCACCAAAGTCCCTATGCGTCAGTGAGAGTAAGGAACAGCTCTACCAGTGCCACCAGTACTGGGGCTTCCAGGAACTCTGGCACAACACACGGCTGCTCCCCTGAACCCCTCCCCACCAACAGCAAAACACACAGACATGAGTGCTACCCAGACCCGAGAGAGGGGACCAGGAGCAGGCACATGGGAAGATGCCTGTCATGAATGCCCAGACTCCTCTGCCCCACACAGGAAAGGGCTCCCTGAGATGATCTCAGCCAGGGGCCAAAACACCAAACTCTGAGGGAAGCAGTTGATTAATCACCCAGCTGCTCCTATGCCCTGTCCCAGAAAGCCTAGCACGTCTGTTTGGTGGTGCTGGTGGCCTCATCCACCCACCACCTCTTCCCAGCTTGCTGGCTCCAGAGTGAAGCAGAGAGTGAGCTGGTGATCCCCCTGAAGCCACTCCTCTGCCCAGCGCATTCGCCATGCATCAGGCAGCTGAGTTATTATTCTTAAAATAAAGGTTCCTTTTCTTCTTCTTTTATAAAAGAAGAAAAAACAAGTTTGACCCCTTGCCCTCCTCTGCCAAATCCTGCTAATCTCCTGAAGTCACTGCTGCCTGTGCACACATGGCACCAGCAGGACCCAGACTTCACCATGAGATGCAGTTCTGAGCACCTGGTGCCAGGGGCTCCGCTACCCCAGCACCCTGCCCTTGTTGGTGCTGTCTGCCTGCCCCTGAAATGAAGGCAAAATGAGCTTCTGCTTCAGCTCTACCTGCTCCAGTCATGGGCAGATGTCCTCGAAACTGGAGCACAGGGCATGAACTTGGAGATATTGATGAGGATGGGGCAGAGAAAGCACAGACAGCTGAAGGGACAGCTGTGTGTGTGTCTGAGAATTAGCCAAGGAAAAACAGCGGGTCTCAGGCAGCAGGAGGGCATATGTCCTGCAAAGGCACAGCTACCCTGAGGTAGGTGGCAGGGAATGTGGAGACCCTCCACAAGCACACTGCCTTGGCCAGGGTTTGCTCTACCTTGCTCTCCCCTCTTCTAGCAAAAAAACCAAGTCCCTCTCAGACCCACGTTAAACCCTTGCCTGGCAATAAACACAGCACTTGGGCTCCGGGGACAAACTCTCAGCTGATGTACAACTGACTGTAACAGCACCATTTACACTCACAAAGGCCCCCACTGCAGCCCTGGAGCCAGAGCTAGCAAAGGGAATGGAGATGTGGAATAAATCACTGGTGGGCAGGCAGGGGACCGTGAGGGGAAAGGCTTATGGAGAGCTTTATTTTAGGGGTCAAAAGAGTGTGACAATGTGGAGACGAATAGCCTCAGATAATGAATGATAGCCCGGACGGCACGCCAGGGAGCTGGAATCTAAGCACTTAAAACCGGATAAAGACAGGCTGGGTGAAATTCTTAATAGATTTAAATAGTTCATGTTTCGACAGATACCTGGGCTTTCCAAGGCTGGGTCCCAGTTCTGTGTCTGTAATGAATCCCCCACCCCCTCTGGTATCCTGCAAGGCACCGTCTCTGCCTTTGATGAGGGCACCATTACAAATAGGGGTTTTGTCCCTGCTGTGTCCAGGCCACCGTTCAGGGGGGACACTGTAGGGACCCTAAGGCTTTTAATTAAATTTGACTTACTGGAGGGGTCTGGAAGGCACTAAGCCCCCTTGTCCACCCCTCAGGCACACCAGCCTCCCAGGCTGTGGGCTGGGGGTGCGGGGAGGCAAAGTGCAACTCTCACCACCGGACCTGTGTGCCCTATACTCCTGGGGATCCCCCAGCCTGCTGCCCCCAACACATTTGTGTGCCCAAACCCTGACAGTATGTGGGTGCCCCAGTCTGGATCAGAACAGCCAGTGAGCAGCAATTCCAACGCAAGTGGTGCCTGGGTGTAGGGGACTCTGTTGTCCCCAAGTTTGGGGGGGGACCACCCTCGGAGGTCGAGACACCCTGCGTACCCTCTTGCTTACCCAATCCCCGGGATGTCCTACTCACCACCAGAGCCCGATGATGTTAGCGGGGCAGAGGAGGATGAAGAAGAGCCCCAGCTGGGTCCGGGAGGAAGGCAGCATCCTGCCAGGGCTGAGGAAAGCGCCGAAATCGCTCCACGCCACTCGCCGGGAGCCGGGCACCCCCGAGGTCCGGCCGGGGTCCCGGTGGGTGGGAGGGTGCCCGCTGTCTCCCTCCGCCGGGCCGGGCCGGGCAGGCAACGCGGCCGGCGGGGCCGGGCCGGGCCGGGCTGGGTTGGGCTGGGCAGGCACCTCCGGGCGGCTGGAGCGCGGCGCGGAGGCTGCTCCGGAGAAGGAGGAGGAGGAGGGACGGGGCTGCGAAAGCATCTGCTCCGACAGGGAAACCGGAGCCCGGGGGGACGGACAGGGCGGGCCGGGCGGGGGGACTCCCGGGTGCCAGGCTCCGTTCCCGGCGCAGAGCCACGGACGCGATGTGGGCACGGCCACGACCACGGGCACCCTCCGGTGGGGGACGGTGGCCGCAGTCTGTCCGGCCCCGCGTCCCGCCGCCGCGTTTGAACATGCAGCCCTTTTTGCGGATTTGGCTGGCACACCCCTGCCCCCGAATCCCCGGGACCTGCTGCGGACCTGCTTGGCACAGCCCTGCCTGGCACAGCCTTGCCCGGCTCCACTCGGGGTCCTGCCGCAGCCCTGTCAAACCCGACCTGGCCTTGAGGTGTCCCGAACACCTTCCTGTCACACTCTTGCCCGACCCTGACACCCCTGTCATGGCCTTGCCCAAACCTGGCACCCCTGTGTTGCCCCAGCACAGCCCCGCCTGGCCCCTGTCCCTGGACTGGGCTCGCCTGACACAACCCTGGCACCATGACCCTGCCCGTCCTCAGATCAGTCTGTCCTGCCTGGGAAAGCTGGAGAAGTGACCCCTCGCAAGCATCTCCCAAGAGTGAGCTCCGGCACTCTGGAGAGACACACCCGGGACAGAGAGACACGCAGGAGAATGGTTGAGCCAGCCCCAGGAGCAAGGAGACCAGGAGAAGAGTACGGTGATGGACATCTTGTTTGTGGTGATTTCATTTCAGGTGCAGCCAGGACCCAGACAGAGACAGTCCACAGCACCGGATCATAACAGGAGGAGCAGCAGGAGCTGCCTGGGGCAGAGGAAGCTGACGTTCCAGAAGGTAACAGGGGGCCACATGAGGGCTGGGCAACTGGGGACAGGAGGAGCCCATGGCCTGCCACACGAATTCTTCCCAGAAAGGAGCTTCAGGAATGGTTTTCCAGTGCTCAGTCCAGTGCTCTGCATCTATGATTCCTCTTGAACCATTCATGGCTCCCAGCAGAGGTTAGGGATGCAGCTCCCAGCCCTGTAGCATCTGGCCATGGATCCTGGGACAGCTACCCTGGGGGAGTCTCTCCTGATCTCACCTCCAATGAGCAACCAGCCAGCCCACTGGGTTACCCCAAGGGAAAAGGGGGTGTCTTCCACCCATGATGGACAAAGCAGAGCACAAATAGCTGCTGGTGAGATCACCCCTCCCTCCAGCAGCTATTTGTGCTCTGTCCCCCCTTCATGGTCTCACATACCCTGCCCATCTCAAGCCCCTGGCTTGCCCATCACTGTTCCCCTTGCCTTGATCACCCAGCGGTTTTACCCCTTCACCTGGGCATGTCTGCTCCCTGCTAACAGCATTTGGTGGTGAATGACTCAGGCTTTATCTGCAGCTTGGCACATTTCTCTCCCTCCTGGGCACAGGAGGTAAGAGACTCCCACCACCTCTGGAGGTTTCACACCTGCTCTTTCACTCCCCTCCCACACAGGAAATGGGCTCCTGGTCTACACCCTTGGCGTGGTGACTAGGACTGAGCTGGCTTCTCCACAGCATGGGGACACAGGGACACGGGGACCTTCCCTGAGCTGGGCACTGCATCTGGGCTGCTGCACCATGCCCTGTTCCTGTTGTCTTTTGCCTTCACCCACCAGCCTCCATCCTAGCTGTCCTACAGGGACCCCATCACCTCTAATCTGGGGGGATAGTCCACAACTGGTAGCTCGTGAAGGGGGGACATCCCTGCTAAGGCTGGACGAGGCTGACACTGTACCCAGGGGCCCAGCCCCTGCCGGCAGAGCTCACTGCAACGCACAGCTCATCTGAGGGTGTGTTGAAAGTGCCTGTTGTCCCTCCGCCCCTAGCGCCTGGCCTCCTCGCAAAGGCAGCGCGGGGCAGGTGAGAAGCCTTTATCTGATTTCCTAAGGGCAGAAAAATCCCTTTGATTTTGGCCCGAAGAGGGGAGCGGGAGGGGGGGGTGCCGTCTCGGCGAGCAGGTGCGGCTGGTGCTCAGCAACTCGCCTTATCATGTCAGCCCTGCGTGAGGCTGGAGGGGGCCGGGGGGACTGTGATGCCCTCAGCACATTTATGGGAACTGGCCCCATTGCCTGGGTCCTGTGGCAAAGCCCCCTTAGAGGGCCTGGTGGGGCAGAGTGGACAAAGATGGGCTCCTTGCCCTTGTGTCTGAATCAGAGGAGCTGGGATGGGGTGTATGCCAGGAGTTTGTCCCTATTTCATAGCTTTTCTCACAACCGCATAAAAATTCTCCTTTAGCAAGGGGAAACTGAGGCACAGAGACGCTGAGACCTGCTTAAGCAGGTGGGGAGTGGTTGCCTGTTAGCTCAACCCCAATAATTTTCTTGCTGCCTCCCCTTCTGCAACAAGACCCAAAGGCACACCTACTTCAGGGCACAAGGTGACAGTGGTCATACTAACTCAGGGTGACAGGGATGCCACTGCTGCTCTGAAGCAACCTCCACCATCACAGCTGATCCTTTGTCTCTGCCTTTCCTTGCCTCTTGCAGCTCACTTCC